>CAMZMU010000085.1:88595664-88678429 GCA_947311845.1 Poa pratensis
AACACGTTTGTTTGCCCATCAGTTTCAGGGTGCCTGGCCGAGCTCATACGCAATTCTGTTTGTATCAGACGAAACAGCTCTTGCCACAATGTACTTGTGAATATGGGGTCTGTCGGACACATTGCGCGAGAAAGTACATGTAATCGATAGATGTCTTTCACATAAGCCATAGCCAATGACCAGGCCGAGAAAGGATGCTTCAGCGGCACAAAATGAGCATAACGGGAGAACTTGTCCACTACTACCAGGATACAATCAAAACCTGAAGACTTGGGCAGTCCTGTGATGAAATCCATGGGACCACTGCCTAGCACCTTTAGGCACCTTGAGTGGATCTAGTAAGCCTGGGTATGGCACCCTCTCCGTTTTCGCCTGCTGACACACCGTGCACTGAGCTACGTATTGACGCACATGGTTTTTAAGTCCCGGCCAAGAGAACAGCCTTTTCACTCTGTGGTAGGTGGCATGAAATCCTGAGTGCCCCCCTATCGGACTCGAATGCAAGGCTCGCAAAACCTCCTTGTGCATATCAGTATTTTGCCCTAGCCAGATTCTCCCCTTGTGCCTGATTAAGCCATTGTGCAGCGAGTATGTTCCTTGCGGAGATTGGATAGCCAATTCTGCTAGGCGAGCTTGAGCTGAGGCATCATTTTCATAGCCTTGAATCACTGAGTCTAGCCAAACCGGCTTGCTTTGTGACACCATCAACAACTCCTCGGTGTCTGGTGTAATATTCCTGGATAAGGCGTCAGCGACACAATTATCCACTCCTTTCTTGTAGACAATTTTATACTGCAGCCCCAACAATTTTGTCAAAGCTTTATGCTGCCATGGAGTGGTCAGCCGTTTATCATCCAGATGCATCAAACTTCTCTGATCTGTTCTAATGATGAACTCGCTGTGTTGCAAATATGGGCGCCATTTGTCTATGGCTAGAAGAATCGCCAAGCATTCTTTTTCATAGGTTGATAAACCTCTGTGTCGTGGTCCTAAGGCTTTACTGAGAAAAGCCAAAGGGGGTTGTTCTAGAGTAGTACTGCACCTATGCCACGGTTGCATGCATCAGTTTCCACTACAAAAGTTTGTGTGAAATCAGGGAGAGCCAGCACTAGAGCAGTGACAAGTGCTTGCTTGAGGGCTTGAAAGGCCTCTTCCTTTGCGAGTTCCACACAAAAGGTACCCCTTTCTTCAACAACTCAGTGAGAACACGGCTTATCAGACCATACCCCTTGATGAATTTGCGATAATATCCTGTCATGCCCAATACTCTGCGCAACTCCTTCAAATTTGTCGGCCTTGGCCATTTAAGAATTGGTTCTATTTTCTTCTTATCAGTTGTGACTCCAACTGAGCTGATCACATGTCCTAGGTACAATATTTCCTGTTTGGCAAATGTACATTTGGACTTCTTCACCTTAAGCTGATGTTGAATCAGAACTGCAAGCACACTCTCCAAGTGTTTGGCATGTTCTGCAAGGCTTTTGCTGTATATGAGAATATCGTCAACAAAGACCAAGACAAATTTTCGCAGGAATGGAGCTAAAATGTCATTCATCACTCCTTGGAATGTTGCAGGCCCTCCAGTCACTCCATACGGCATCACTTTGTACTCAAAATGTCCATGGTGAGTTTGGAATGCTGTTTTGTACACATCTTTCTCAGCCATGCGTATCTGATGGTACCCGGACCTAAGATCCAAGCTGGTGAACCATGTGGCACCAGAAAGCTCATCCAGCAGTTCATCAATAACTGGCAGAGGATACTTGTTCTTCACAGTCAAAGCATTCAAATGCCGGAAGTCAACGCACAATTGCCATGTGAGGTCCTTTTTACCCACTAACAGAGCTGGAGATGCAAAAGGACTGGAGTTGGGCTGAATCATGCTTGAGCCAACATTTCCTTCACTTGTTTCTCTATTTCGTTCTTTTGCATGGGATTGTATCGATATGGCCTGAGATTGACTGGACTGGCCCGGCAGGAGAGGTATAGTATGATCATGTTTGTGGTGCGGAGGCAACCCTTGTGGAGTATCAAAAACCGACTCAAAGGTATCCAACACCATAGCAATGATGCGAGGCACCGTTTTCTGCTTGGTGTCTTATGTGGTCGTATACAACTGAACCATGTAATAAATGGAATCCTGCTGTTGCAAGGCTTGTAATTCTTCCACCGAAATTGGTTCACAACGACTGGTATTAGCCGTGATCCCCTGCAATTTACATTGCACACCTTGCCAGTCAAATTGGAACCACTTTTCAGCCCAGTGTGGTCATTAATCCCAACTGTTCAAGCCACTGCATACCAAGGATCACATCATAATATTGAAGTGGTAACACTTTCAGATATGTTGTAAACTCATACCCCTGACACTGCCAAACGCAATCAGGAATTTCTTCTTCTCCTTGCAAAAGACCACCCCCAGCTACCTTTAGTCGAACCGGCTGGGACAATTTCTGAACACCAGTGAGTTGGGAAGCCATTGCCGAACTGATGAAATTACTGGAGGACCTTGAATCAATTAGAATCAAGACGTCACGACCTTGGATACGTCCCAGTAATCTCATAGAACTCACACCTTCAGAGCCATTGACTGCATGTTTGCTTATGGAATAACATTCTTCCTGAACATCTGCCACGGCATCTTGGAAAACCTCGGCCTCCACAACCGCTGCTGGTTCACCATCAAAATCAGAACTCTGCAACATAGCCAGGAGCTCTTCAACCACATGCAGCTATACCGTTGTGCTGCATTTATGTGAGCCAGGAACAAACTTCTCTCCACATGTAAAGCATAGACCACGAGCTCTTTTGTAAGCCTTCAGTGCCGACACTTTGTTCGCCATAGCATGCGTTTTGTCCTCATGATGGATGTTAGCTTGCTTGGAAGCCACTGTAGGTTGGAATTGTTGCTTGCCAACAAACCTTGATGGTGTCTTGCTGTTAAATCTGGAGTGTCATCTTCAATCTCCTCCTGCAATAAGGCCAGAGAAACAGCAGTTTCCAAATTCTCCGGACGATGAATCATAACTACAGCTTTAATATCACGAGCAAGACCTTCGATAAAACGAGTACAGAAAAATGTGGGGTCTAAATCTGGCTTATACGCAAGCATGTGATGCATGAGGCTATCAAATTTTTCTACATATGCTGCACCTGAAGTAGTTTGCCTAAGTCTGAAAAATTGCCGGTACAGTAACTGGTACTGTCCCCGATCAAACTGCTTGGCCAGCAAGGCACACAAGTGCTCCCAGGTAAGATCTGGCACTCGATCTTCCACACTTTGCAACCATAAGGCTGCCTTCCCAGTGAAATGCATAGTGGCATACTCGACACGATAACTAGGATCCACCGAGAACAAACGGAAATACTTCTCAGATGCCTTTTGCCACAGTTTGGGGTTCTCCCCATCGAAACAAGGGAACTCCGTGTGTGGAGGGTTTGGCATGGTATAGTTGGTGGTTTGAGTTACTTCAGTAATTGGAAGGAGAGCCATAGTATCGTGTTTTGTGGTATACCTGTGACCGGGGTAGACACAGTGAGGTCGAATCTGTGTGTCTGACCCCGGTGAGCAGTTGCATCGCCGTGGCCATCTGGCCCGGAGCTCGTCCCCTGCAGAGATGTCCCCGGCGCTGACAAATCCGGGGCTGCAGGCAGCGGCGTCGCTCCTGGAACTTGGTGCGGATGCGGTCCCAGGGCGCTCAAGCCGGCTCCAACCACCACACGATCTACTTGTTTTCGCAGTTCCTGAACTGACGAGCTCAAGTCGTGCTCCACTTGTTGACGCAGCTCTTGTACAGTTGTGGTTAGTTCAGAGACTTGAACATCCACCTCAGTTCTCCACTCCGCAATCGATTTCAGTGACTGCGAGGTATTCTCCACCGATGCTTGAGTGGCTTCGATCTTCCCTTCCACCGAGGAGAGCCCCTTCTTCAGATCGGACGACAAGGACTCGAGTAATTTCTGGATCCCGTCCATGTTCATCTCCATCTTGTCGATCTGCTCCGATGTACTCCAACGAGTTTCGTGATGGCGCTCCAGTTCAAGATCGAGTCGTGCTCAACCCAAATCTAGCCCCCGATCCGTGGCGTTCCTTGCAGAAACTTTGTGCTGATCTCCAAGGAGAATCAACGCCAGCAGAACGGAATTACAGCCCGATCGAGGAATTTTACCGAGCAGCAGACCAGATCGCTGGCTCTGATACCAAATGATACGGTACCACTATATAGGATTCGCGATACACCTCACTTAGTTCATCGAGTAGCATAAATAGCAGGGGATTGGGATGAGAAGCAAGGGTCAAGGAAGAGAAGCAGGAGATACAGGAATAGAGTTCAACACACGATGGTCATCAGACAAAGATGCCAAGCAGCTACTACACGCAACTAAATAGGAAAGCAGGTTCCTGCCCGTAGGCCCACCAAGACGTCGATGCCAGCTTCTTCTCTTCTCCCATTGGTTGCTTACTTGGTCCACTCTGGTCCACAAATCCTTGCTGGCAGTCTACCAGCCCGCCTTAGTCTCCTTCTCTGCTTGCCTGACGATGCAAACACGACATCCACCGCTGGGTCCATGACATGTAGCCCGGCCTCCATTAGTCTGCTTTCGTGTACGAACATGGTACCTTATTTTTGTCTCAACCTTCTATGCCACCATGACCGGTGTGCATTTGTTTATTGCTGGACGTGGTGGGTAAACCTAGGTGCTTCTCTGATGAGATAGGCTGACTTCTGTAGCCTCTTCGATATGTACGATGCATCTGCAGGGTCTTGCCTGGACATACTTCCTTCTGTACGTTCATCAATCCTCTCGATGACCAACGCATACACCACGCGCGTGTTGCCTCAAGGAGAGAACTTCTGTTTTAGATGCCTCAAGGAGAGAATTGATCATACTTGAATCGACTTGATGCACTGGGCGGTCAGTTTCACTGATTGTTTTGATGGAAGTAAACAGATCCGAGTTTATGCAAACCGCAGTGATCCGATATGGTCGATCCTTTGCCGTCGTCGTGTTGTGTCTTCCCTCGTCCATGATGAGCATGATCTCCATCGATTCTAAATCTTCAGTGCCGCATGGAGGCTGATACAGTGCCCCTGAACTCGTCCTCACACATGTCTCAAAGTTGCAGTCCAATCTAGCTCGTCGGTTCCGAAACCATGTTCTTGTGTTACGGCCATGCATATCTGGATCGTAGGCGTGATCTAGTCTTTGCGTGGAGACCTGGCTGTTGCAGGATGTGGCGGAGCGAGGACACCGGCCGCCAAGCCTTGGCTACGCGCATATCCTGATCGAAGGCGGGATATCGGCTTAGGATGACTTCAACGGGGCGACCCAAACGGACGCGCATTTTGTCCGCATTTTGTCCGTTTGGGTCAGGGAACAGACACGTGTCCGGCCCATGTCCGTCCCTTTCCATCCACTGCACCCAACGGGCCAGAGTTTTTGATCATTTTGATCATTTTTTGCCATGGTTGCAACAAAACAAGTATATAACAAGCAAAATAAACCATACAATCCAAATAATGTCCTAGCAGGGTGTCAAACAATAGCCCATCGTGACTGGAGGGCACCGAATGCACGCTCCACATCCTTTCTAGCACTTTCTTGTTCCTTGGCGAACCTCTTCTTCTTCTCATCATTTGGATTGGAGATGGTCTTCACAAATGTAGTCTATGTAGGGTAAATCTCATCAGCAAGATAGTAGGGCTTGTCATACTCGTAACCATTTATCTCATAGGTCACCTGGGGTGCCAGGCCATTGGAGAGCCTGTTGAACACCGGAGACCGCTGCAGCACATTGATGTTATTGTGCGAGTCAGCCATGCCAAAAAACGAGTGCCAAATCCACAAATCTTGTGATGCCACGGCCTCAAGTACGACCGTGCACACCCCAACATGGCCCTTGTACTGCCCCTGCCGAGCAAATAGGCAGTTCCTCCACTCCCAGTGCATACAATCTATGCTGCCAATCATCTCAGGGAACCCTCTGGCCTCGTTGATGGCCAAGAGTCGGGTCATGTCCTTAGCATTGGGTTCCCTCAAGTACTCCGGGCCGAACACCTGCACCACGGCTTTGCAAAACTTGCACATTGCTTCAAATCACGTGGACTCACTCATCCGCACGTACTCGTCCACAAGATCACCGGCAATTCCATATGCAAGCATGCGAATTGCGGCGGTGCATTTCTGATACGACGAGAAGCCATAGGTACCACATGCATCTGGCTTGCATATGAAATAATCATCAAAATGCATCACCCCCAACCGGATACGGTTGAACAAAGATCTCCTCATCCGGAAACGGCGCCGGAAAACCTTGGGAGGATATGTGGGTCTCACCGAACGAAAGTAGTCCCCGTAGAGCTGGACATGGCCAGCTCTACGGTTCCGGTCCAAGGCTCCAGAACGGCCTAGCAACGACCCTCGGAACACCGGCCGCATCCTCTCTATGTACTCGTTGACGACGAGGGTAGCAACAAGGCCGTCACTCTCATCAAAGGAGGAATCGTCCGACGATGAATGGCACATGATGTAGTTCTTGTAATACACTCATCAGAGCTATCCATGGCCGAGTTCGTATGTGAGTTTTTGCCGGGGCAAACGGCCGAACACCTTGTGGGCGGCGTGGGTGTCGCGGGCGCTGCGAGAGAGATGGCCGCAAGATTCACCGGCCGTCGCGGGGAGGAAGCTTCTCCGGTGACGGCGGGGAAGAGGAGCAGGAGACGGCCTCCCCGGATTGGCCTTGGTGCCAAATCTGGGTGCCGACGGTGGGATGGCGGCGGTAGGGGCTTGGGAGGCGAGGGAGATTGGGGTGGGGAATGGTCTGATGGGCGGGCCAGGTGCGGACTAGGGCAGGACACAATAGCGCTCCGCGCGGGTCCGCGGCCGACGCAAACCTGGCCCAAATTTGGGCCAACAATGGGTCGCGGCGGACAGAAAAATGGACCGCGGTCCGTTTGCGTCGCCCCGTTGGGCCGTGTTTTTGGCTCCCACGGACAGGGACGGAGGCGCGCGGACTCGATGTGTCGCCCCGTTGAAGTCATCCTTACCGTGGAGACCTGCTGGTAGGTGGCGGATGTGGCGGAGCGATGCCGCCGGCCGCCAAGCCTTGGCTTTCTTGAAGCTAGAAAGATTGCCACGGACAGCAATCGGCACCTCCTCCTGGCATCCTGGCATGCCGAGCACAGTGCAAGCTTGGTGCTGCTGGACCTCTGAAGGTTGTATACGGACGCGGCCCACTTGGAAGAGCGGCGACGATCTGAAGCGCGAGATTACATCTGAAGGCTAGAGATTTTCTTATCGGCAGTTGTGTGTGGCAGACTGCGAGACGGAGGGCGACCGAATCCATCTTCTTCTTCTTTTTGTGAAAAAACTTCCAATCTATTCATCAATTGTCAAGGTAGTACAAAGAATGAAAGAAGTAACAAAAATTACATCCAGATCCGTAGACCACCTAGCGACGACTACAAGCACTGGAGCGAGCCGAAGGCGCGCCGCTGTCATCGCCCCTCCCTCACTGGAGTCGGGCAAACCTTGTTGTAGTAGACAGTCGGGAAGTCGTTGTGATAAGGCCCCACAGGACCAGCGCACCAGACGAGAAACCGTCGCCGATGAAGAGAAGTGTAGATCGGAAGGATCCAACCTGTAGACACACGAACACAGACGAACGACGACCAGATCCAATCGGATCTGCCGAAGACAAACGCTGACCAAATCTCGCGAGATTCGACGGAAACACAACTCCACACGCCCTCCAACAACGTTAGACACGTTGTCGGAACGGGGGCTAGGCGGGGAGAACCTTATTCCATCTTCAAGGAGCCGCCGGCGCGTCGTCTTCTTGAGTAGGACACAAACCTAACAAAACACAAAAACGCATGTGAAAACGGAGCCCTCCTGCCAGCAAGCACCGGGATCCACCGCGTCGCCATGTCCTAAGGCCACAAGGACGAGGCAGATCAGCGGCGGCGCTAGCGGGAGGCTGGGAACCCTATCGCATGTTTCTCTCCTCGCTAGGAACGAAGTGGTACGTTCATCTTGCGACCGATTCCATCTGAAGGCTGGACAATTTCTTATCGGCGGCATGATGCGCTCTCGACCTACGGTTTCTATAGAAAAGAAGGCTAGGCTGCTAGAGAAAGGATAAGATGCGATCATCTCCATTAATGAAGGAATTGATTTTATTACGTTTAGGACATTGGACGTAGATTTTTTTTCTTTTGTGGCTTGTTTGTAGACGTGGGGAATAAGGGCATGTACAATGGGGTGATGTCAGCCTTCTGTTAGCGTTGACAGGTAGGATATTTGTCTAGTTGGCGGAGAGAGAATGAAGAAATGGGAGGCTGCCTTCCCTTAGCTAAGAGATGATCTCTTACGAAATAAGGGAAGACTAATTTCACCATTGTACCATTTGTCTTCCCTTAAAAATACAATTTCCTACTAAAATATAATTGATTCTCATTAATTACTAGGGATGGCAATAAGAGATAATGCATTGTACAACTTATAATTTTGCCTTCTCTAAATGACGTGGATGGCTAAGAGAATGCACGCCTTCTCTACCATTGTACATGCCCTAAAGAGTTTAGGACATTGGCCGTAGAATATTTTTTTTCTTTCGTGGCTTGTTTGTACACGTGGAGAATAAGGACATTAACACGCCAAGTGAATCTTGGCTGTTGTTCTTGATATTATTAAGCCTAGCCAATCTATACTGTTAATTGTTATTTGTTTTAATAATATAATAGATAAGAAGTGGTTAAGTTGTATGCTAACTAGTTGAGTGATTGGCCTATTACGAAAAGTCGAAAACAAGAGAGACTTCAGAGCACAATGGAAATATTCCAACATCTCGCAAAAAGATGTGGCAGTCTTGAAGAGACTCAATCTAAATTCCTTGTTCGATGGCTATTTTCTCTTACTGCGAGTAGTAGCGACAAGTCGTCCACACACTCCCTGGCACGGGCCAATCCATCACGGTTTTGTTTTCATTTCATCATTTTAATATTTCCCTTTATTTAGTTTCTAATTCGGTTTTTTTTGTGAAAACATGAATACTTAGTTTGAGATATACAAATATTTTCTTGAAACACGTGGACATTTTTTGCAAAACCCTAAACATAATTTTTGAGACGTGAGAATATCTTTTCAAATACAATTTTTTAGATACATCAAAATCTCTTAAAATGCTTGAGCACATATTTTGATATTGGTGAACACTTCTATAAGAACACGTGAACATTTAAAAAAATGAACACCTTTTTAATACACAAGTTTTTTTTTTGTAAAATATACATGAGTAATGCATGAACAATTATTTTTGTTATATGTGAGTTTCTAAAATTTTAAATTAATATTTTCAGATACTAGAATATTTTCTTAAAAATACTTGAACGTTTTTTTATAGGTGAGCCTTTTGTTTTTTGCAACCTGTAAAATGTTTTTCTAATTATTAAAGTAATTATAGAAAATAAATTATTCCCACTAGTTGGTCAGACCAAAACTGGCCATATATGAGTGCAAGCGACACATAGAGAAACACGTTGCTTCAAGTTGAACCACTGTCACAGTTGTATGTTTAAAGGGGGTTGTGATAATGGGCAGTCACATGGCCCGTTATACTTGGACATAAAAACATCGACTTTTGGTGATATTTGGACCATGGCCTGAGCCATTGGTGGAAACTTTTGCATGCATGCACTACGATATGAAATTGCTGATATTAGCCAGATTCTTTCCTATTTCTAATATTTAAAATGTTTATCGCTCAAACGATGATCCGTTTTCACCAATAATGGCCGCGAGATTTTTGAAACTATATCCCATGCTGATATTCTTGGACTACTTTTTCAGGTAAAAATTACAAACCCGTGGTACGTGAGTTCTCAAGGGTAAACATACCAAGTTACCGATGACTGTTGGAAACCCCAAGTGGAAGGTATGATGTAGTGCAGCAACAAATTTCTCCCAGTTGTGAAATCAAGGTTTATCGAACCAGTAGGAACTGAGCGCGACGCAAAGTTGAAGTGGACCTACAAGCAAAACACAAAAACTCTTTGTCCCCAACATTCCAGAGAGGTTGTCAATCTCCCTGTCATACAAAGTATTATGGGTATGGTGTGGAAGATAAGAGCAAATATGATAATTGTAAAAACAGACCAGCAAGTTAAATAATGTAAAAACAAGTAATATAATATTGTAAATAGTAGATAAAGATGAACTGAGGGCCATGGTTTCACTAGTGGTGTATCTCCATAAAAAGATAACATTGTTGGGTGAACAAATTACAGCTAGTCAATTGACAAAATGATGATCTAGTAATTATGACAAAATGTGCAAGGCACCCATTTATGTAGGTATCACGTCAATGTGTAAAGACCGCGCATCTGCATCGCATCTTTACCTAAATACTCCACTTCGAGTGTGCTTCTATGCTTGCCACTCTAAGTATTAAGCTACCAAGATAACAGAGTATTGCCTTAAATTCAGTACATGATGTAAGCAATTAAATCATCATGTAAATGTGACTAGGTAACCGTTGTTTTACCCTTAGCAGCCACAGCACACGGTCGCTCTTAGTTGTTGTTGTCCCTCAAGCCCAGAGAGACGGACGGGGCATGTACCAACTATAGAACATAACGTTCTCTCCTAAAGATCTAGTACAACTACTTGGTCAAAGCAATTGCATAAACCCGAGAACATGTAAGAAGCATAAATAAGGCATATATAACATGAACAATCTGATCATAACATCGTAATTCATCACGTCCTAGCAAACACAACAATGGATATTACATCTGATGGTTCCCGATCATGTAGGCAGCTCACGGGAACATTGTATTGAAGAACAAGGGAGAGAGACAACCATCTAGCTACTGACATGTACCTGTAGTCCAGGGTAGAGTACTCACGCATCGTCATGGAGGCGGCCACGGTGGTGTAGAGGCCTCCGGCGATGATTTCCCCCTTCGGCAGGGTGCCGGGAAGGATCTCCCGGTCTCCTCCGATCAAGTTTCCGCGACGGCGGTGGCTCTGTATGTCTTTCGTGGAAAATAATGTCGTCCCCGTGAAAATTAGGGTTGACGTGAATTTATAGTCAAAAGAGGCGGTGGACGGGCGATGCCATGGTGGCACGCGGGTGGGCCCCGCAGCCCCAGCCTGGGCCGCGGCCCACTGCCGCGTGGCACCCCCTCCTGGCGGCTGCCCTCGCCCTTCTGGCTCGTGTCGTGATTTCTCCGATAAAAAATCACCGTAAATTTGCAACGCAATCCGAGAATATTTCCTTAACATGTTTTCTGAAATAAAAAGACAACAGAATACAGGAACTGGCCCTCTGGCACTTGTTAATAGGTTAGTTACATAAAATGTATAAAATTGTTGTGTAAACATGTAGCAATGATATTATAATTGCATTAAATAATAAAAAATTATAGATACGTTATGGACGTATCAATTACCAGCCTCGCTTGATATCTTAATTAACTACATCATCACACCTTCATAACTACATCATCAACAACTTAGTAATTATATTATCAACATCTTAGTAATTCCAGTCAACAAGGTGGTAAATTTTCATTTGACTCTAGTAACAAAATTAGTGACACCTTGATAACCTCATCATAAACATGATGGTGACTTTTCCCTTAACATCCTGATAACTCCATCATCTAATCGTTCATAATAACATCTTTAACTCCTTTGTAGCTACGTCATCAACGCCATGGTAACTAAAACATCAAAAACTTGATAACTACTTGCAACATAGTATATCATTCGCAAATGAATTTCAAGATATAAAATAATTCAAGCCACGAGCAACTACTCTATAGGTGGTGTCAATAAACCCTATCATGTAGATATCCCACGCAACATCACCGAGAATAGGGACCTACAGATTAGTCACAAGCATAATGGAAAAGGTTTCACTCTCCCTCTCAACACGAATGGTGACCACGGCTTAAACCTACAAAGTACATGTCCAGATGTCCATGTATTTAGAAATTCACAATAATTTTGAAGCAAATCAACTTTCGAACTATTTAGAAGTGTTAGTTCCCTTGATTTAAAGCCATTTAGAAGAAGAAGATAAAAAAGAATGGGTGAGAGCTGTGTGGGCCTGAAATAAAAAGATTGTCCCTATCCTGGTTTAAAGGCTGGCCCGTCTGAAGTAATAAACCACACTCGTGCTAAGTTTGCAATACCGGCCCAGTAGCCGCATCTCACTTTGTGCATCCGACAGGACAAACGTCACCGGCCTGCTTTATATTGTTACTCCCTCCGTTCCAATTTAATTAACTTGCTATACACCAAATGTGGATGTACTAGACTATCTTCGCCTGCCTTGCTCGACAGGGCGTTTGCAAATGAGATTCGGAAACGGTCAAGGTCCAGTCGAAAGATGGATCCATGCATCAACTTGCACAACGAATCAACCTGCACTCACACAGCATGCACCTATCTCTTCAGATACTTCGATGATGAATCAACCTGTGCCTTTGGTGCACGGAGCTTGTATATATGCTGACGCAGATGTGACGGCAGAGCAACGTAGCTTCATTCTAGAGCTTGAAGGTGAAGGCCGCCGGGGCATAAATATGATGTTACCAGCGACGCGACGTGCGGTGCCTGTGATGAAGCTGAACCAGCCACCCGTTCGCCATGCGTGGCTGCGGCGGCAAGAGCAACCACGTCCATATAAACGTAACCGCCGGCCCGTCCAACCCACTGCTACGTGCACCTCTGACCGTGGTTTCAGTCCTATTCAGTTACGTACGGACGAACTGTCAAGTCCTGCTGCCAAGAACGAGCGAGCTAGGACAATGAAGGCGGCGACCGGCAGGCGGCGGGAGCGCGGACGCTGGCCGTGCACCTCCTGGCGGCGGCGGCGACGGCGCTGGTGCTGCTCTGGTGCATCGGCTTCCGCGGCGGCCTCGCCTTCCGCTCCCACAACAAGCAGCAGATCTTCAACGTCCACCCGCCGCTCATGCTCATCGGCTTCATCGTCATCGGCGGGGAGGCTATCCTCGCCTACCGAACCCTCCCGTCCGCCGTCAGCCGCGACGCCAGGAAGAAGGCGCACCTGGCGATGCACGCCGTGCGCTCGCCCTGGGCCTCGTCGGTCTGTACGCGGTGTTCAAGTACCACGCCGAGGCCGGCATCCCGAACCTCTACTCGCTGCACGCCTGGCTCGGCATCGCCACCGTCGCCCTCTACGCGGCCCAGTGGCTCGCCGGCTTCCTAACCTTCTTCTTCCCGGGCGCCAAGCCGGAGACCAGGCGCTCCGCGGTCCCGTGGCACGCCGTGCTGGGCCTCCTCGTCTTCGCGCTCGCCGTGGGCACCACGCAGCTCGGGTTCCTCGAGAAGATGACCTTCCTGCAGGCCCCGCCGCTGCACCTCGCCAAGCACGGCCCCGAGGCGCTGCTCGTCAACTTCACCGCCGTCGTCGTGCTCCTCCTCGGCGTTGCCGTCGTGCTCGCCACCGTCGACGTCGATGCCACCAGATACGACGCCAAGTGATTGCCGGAACACTATACTGTACTGTGCACCTGCTTAATTATATCGATCCCACGCACGTCTTTGAATTATTACTGTACAGGCTCTGTTGATTAAATAGTCAATTTTGATTTTGTGTTGTGCTACGCCCGGACAATTGGAGACTGAAATATGCATGCATATTTCGATTATATGTTTATTAAGTAATCTTTAATTTCCTATGAGCATATGCGTTTTTTTGTCTTTAATTAATTAATTTGTGTCGATTTTTTTTGTGATTATTAATTTGTGTCGACTTTGCTGGGTACGAAGCACAGGAGCAGAAGTGTGCCTGCTTGTGTC
Organism: Poa pratensis; assembly: GCA_947311845.1. NCBI lineage: Eukaryota > Viridiplantae > Streptophyta > Magnoliopsida > Poales > Poaceae > Poa > Poa pratensis. Next base: position 88,609,501 of record CAMZMU010000085.1, read on the forward strand.
GATACAGAGTTACAGACACTTTTTAACGTTTTACATTTGGCAAAAAATAAAACCTTCAACATGTCTAGATGTATCTCCGGATCAGGCATGCCAGCGTGATAGATGGAATGATCACTTGTTTGTTTGACTGCATTTTTAAGGCAGTCGGGTCATTTTTTTTCTTATAATGGCAAACTTAGATTTATTTGTATAAACTATAACATCACATTTGCAAAGAATTCATAACCACTTGCACTGCCATGAATTTAACTTTTAAGATAAAAGTTATGGGTGACAACGATACAAAGGTGTTAATCAGAAAGTTTAAGAAAATAATCGACAATACTGCTGAATTTCATGAAAGCGATCTGGTTTACGTTGAGATTTTGAAGGCGTCGGTGTAGGTTTTCGTGGACAGGACGGAGCTAGTCCAAACTCAAAAAGGGGAACTACTTATAGACAAACAAGTATTATGGTTTACAGGGTGGCACACACTATAGAGCCCTCATAGTGGGGAGGGTAAAGAGCATCCAATGAAAAGTGACCTTTCATTCCCTTGTCCCCCCTTTCAGCGACCCTAGCCGCCTTCCTTAACATGCCCTCGAGCCTATTATTTAGGTTGATTGCAAGGTAAACGATTTTCTACCCTCATACACCTCCTTGGCTCCAAGCTGCTCTGCAACAACGAGACGAATGTAAAAAAATATGGAAGAACTCCAACAAAACGTTAATTTGGAGAGTTATGCATGAAACAACTTAGAATCCATAGCATGTATAGAGACATGCAACTTAAGCACTTCACCACTCAAATACACACCACACCAAACCACATCACACTACACCGTAAGGACATATATAACCACCAAACAACTTAACCACTGAAGAAACAAAGCACATTAGTACGACTAACAACAGTACTACCATTAACTAGTACCACATTAAGAATACTCTTAAACAAGTTTGCTACAAAAGGACCACCATTAACTCAAACCATTACATCACACAATCAGCAAGGGTGAACACCACACTTCAGCGCATCTTCTCATCCATTGAGTGATAAGATAATCAGCGTGACAAAGGCTCGACCAACCTGAACACCATGAATAATATCGTAATCTCATAATTCGTAAACAACAAAAAAAAGAGCCGCACAACATTCATCACAATCTTTCCATAATCGAGGTCCCTGGTCTCCTCAAATCAAGAACATCCATTGGTGGTAATTTCGCTTGATTGTGCCAGTGAATGGAGCACCTATCCATGTAGAAAGGCACATGGGATGTCAAGCATCTCTAGCCCAGGTGCTAATAATGTTGGAAACATTCGCTAAACATGTGATGAGGATATTTTGTAACATATTCCAAAGTAAATTTTATTTCACTTGCACATATTCAATGATATGTATCATTGATATATCATTGAATACGTGATTCGATTATGAAACTATGTATTTCACTTGCACATATTCAATGATATTTTGAAGGGGTTGTTTTCCCAGCATGGATGGCAACATAATCTCCGGATCTGCCCTCCAGCACCATAGGCGTATTTACAATTTTCATTATGATATGTAATTCGCCTTTTTTATTTTTTCTGAGACTTGTGAACTTGTTGGGGCTGTGTGCATCCTATTATGCAGAGGTCGGGTGTAATACTTAAAACTCTTTAAGTAATAAAGATCACTTTATCGAAAAAATGGTCCCTAGTTGATTAGGTTATGAGGACACATATCATTTACTAGTATATGACTCGGCTAATGACCATGTTTCACAATTCATGGGCATGGTGATGTCAACCCGATACTTTTGACTTTGGTGAAGGAGTTCATCAAGTAGGATTTTTTTCGATAAAGGGAGCTTTATTATTTAAAAGAGAGTTTTAAGCATTACACCCGACCTCTGCATAACTGAGATGCACACAGCCGTCACAAGTTCAGAAGTACGAAAAGTAAAAAGGCGGATTACATATCATAATGAGAAATTGTAAAGACGCCTATGATGGAGGAGGGCCAATCCGCAAATTATGTTGCCATCCATGTTGGGATAAAAAGTCTCTCGTCGTCTCCTTCAGTCTTGTACAAACCTCCGTAAACAGATCGCGATGCGCCACACGTTGCAACGGAGAACACGAACGGAGTGTAGCTGTACTCCTGTAGATAACCTGCATGAGAGAAGAATTTTTATCATCAAAAACCTTGTCATTTCTACACAGCCAAAGCGACCAAATAATGGCAAGCACTGCCAACCTAATAAGTTGTTTGAACCTATGGTCCACACCATTGAGCCAGTTGCCAAAAATATTAGCAATGCTTCTTGGTGGGTATAAGGTAGAACCTATCTGGATGATTGACCATATAGAACTAGCAAATTTACACTCGAAGAATAAGTGCTTAATTGTCTCGTCCTTGTGGCAGAAGACATACTTTTTACTCACATGCCAATTGCGTTTTGCAAGGTTATCTTTTGTAAGAATTACCCCTCGACGAAGATACCACGCAAAGATCTTGTTTTTTAGTGGAATCTTCATCTTCCAGATTTTCTTATTGTTATCTACTGGCACATCGGTTGGATTAGAGCTTTATACATAGAGTCCACCGAGAATTTACCACTCTTGTGTAAATTCCAACGGAACTCGTCGGTCCCCTGCGTCAAATTGACGGAAGCTAGGCGTTGTAGCAACTCATGCCAAGCTGCTAGTCTGGGACCAACAAGATCTCTTTTGAACGTCACATTTGGAGGAGTATCCTCCAACACTTGAGCGAGCGTATCACTTTTGTGTCGTCCAAGGACAATATTGTATAAGGCTGGATATTGTTCTCGGAGTGAGGTAGTGTCGAGCCACCTATCCTCCCAAAACCGTGTCTCCGAACCATCCTTAATGGAAAAAGAACCATATGGGAAGAAGAATTTCTTCGTCGCCATTAGGCCAGCCCAAAAATGTGAGTCACCTGGTTTCCAAAAAACCTGTGATACCGCACTTGAGTCAATATACTTTCTCCTTAGAAGAGTTTGCCAAACCCCATCTACAGTAAGAAGCTTAAACAACCATTTACCAAGAAGGGCTCTATTCTTGACCTCCAGGTCATGAATCCCCAGACCACCATGATCTTTGGGGCGGCACACTACATCCCATTTAGCCAGTCGATATTTCTTTTTCTCACCGTCCCCTTGCCAAAAAAATCTTGATCGAAAATAATCCAATCGATGCAAGACTCCCTTTGGTAACTGGAAGAAGGAAATCATATACAGTACCATGTTACTTAGTACTGAATTTATGAGAACCAATCTACCACCCAGGGAAAGTAGTTTTCCTTTCCAACTACTCAGTCTCTTTTGTAGCCGTTCCTCGACATGCTTCCATTGAGCAATCGTAAGCCTTGTGAAATGAATCGAATGCCTAGATAGCTTATTGGAAACTGGCCTTGCCCACAGCCAAATAACTCAGCATACTGGGTGGCATCGTCCTGGACATCGCCAAAACAAAACAATTGACTCTTATGGAAGTTAATCTTCGACCAGAAAGTTGCTCGGACGCTGATAAAATTAATTTCAGGTTTCTCGCTTTTTCCATGTCATGTTCCATAAAAATAATTGTATCATCAGCATATTGAAGAATAGATAACCCTCCATCCACTAGATGCGGGACTACACCTTCAATTTTCCCATTCAGTTTTGCACGCTCGATGATTATGGCTAGCATATCAGCAACTATGAGGGTGTTTGGTTGGGCTGTGGCTTTCAATATAGGTGATAATGGATCGCCTTGTCTTAATCCTTTTTTCGTTTGGAAGTATCGAGCAACGTCATCATTGAATTTGATGGCAACACTTCCTCCTGAAACAAAATTATGGATCATCGCACGCCACTCATCAGAAAAACCTTTCATTCTGAGTGTTTGCTGGAGGAAAGACCACTTGACTTTATCATAAGCCTTTTCGAAGTCAATCTTTAGAATTACCCCGTTCAATTTTTTCCGATGCAACTCATGAACTGTTTCATGTAAAACCACAACCCCATCAAGGATATTGCGACCTTGCATAAAAGCCGTCTGAGTCGGGCGCACAACGTGATCAGCCACCAAATTTAGCCTAATAGTAGCGGTTTTTGTGAAGATTTTGAAGCTAACGTTAAGACGACAGATTGGACTATATTGCTGGATCCTTTCTGCTTCATTAACCTTTGGCAGCAAAATTATCTCCCCAAAATTTAGGCGAAATAGTTCAAGTTGTCCAGCATGAAGCGCATGGAATAACTCTAGCAGGTCCGCTTTGATTATCCCCTAGAAGTTCTGATAAAACTCAGCTGGGAAACCATCCGGACCTGGGGCTTTGTTGTGTTCCATTTGGAAGACCACCTTTTTAACCTCCTCCTCAGAATACTGAGCAGTAAGGTGAGAAACTTGCGGGATATCATCTGTTCGAGATTCATCCAACGAGACTCATGGCCTTCAATTATACCCTCATCTTGATTAACAGAATTAATGAGTTTCTTTCGATGTCTGCCATTAGCCAGACTATGAAAGTATCTCGTATTCGAATCTCCCTCTAAAATGAATTGAGATTTTGATCGTTGCCACCATTTAAGCTCCTCTTCACGAAGTAGACCGGCCATCTCCGCGTTTGATTGATTTTTCAACTCAATCTCTTGCGTGGACAGCGGTCGCATCTCAGCAAAAGCCTCCAATTCATCAATAATAGATGATAAGCGAAGCTTTTCCTTTTTCAGTTGGCCAACCATATGTCTAGCCCAACCACCCAGTGTTTACGCAAAGCGCGTATTTTGTTATTCCACCTTTGGATCGGGCTATTACCAATAACCGGCCTTTCCCATACCCTTTTAACCATATCATAAAACCCCTCCCGATGTAACCATCCCAATTCAAATTACCCACTTTGAAATGCGATGAGTTATTATCATTTGTTAGTCTCAAGTATAATGTGTATGCTATGTTGCTATGTCATCAGACATGAGGCCCTTGCACGACCCAAGTTGTGAATCTGAGTTAAGACTTAGCTCAGATTTGGAAGCATAGCATAGCCAAGATGGCAGATGTAAATTTTTTCTTCCTTCTAATCAAGTGGCGGTTGAAAGCGTATTCTCCTGAATTACGTAAATTTGTGTAAGAGGCGTGCCCCATGGCTCACCCCGTTCCGCAAAAATTACCCACAAAACAGCCGTTTCCAGTTTTGAAACTCAAATGCAAATCCAAATCCCCACCACCACCAAACCCCTTTCCGTCGTCGTCGCCGCCGGCGTCTCCTCCGGCTCCGGTGGTGCCGGACTGCGGTACCGGCCATGGGGGTCAAGAACCTGTGGGACATTCTCGACTCCTGCAAGCAGAAGCTGCCGCTCAATCACCTCCAGTGAGTCCCAAAACCCTCGCTCGCTTGGTCGCGTGCGTGTTCCCCCTCCCTCGCTCACCTGCCCCCGCTGATTCGGTGCCCTCCATGGTTGGAAGGAACAAGAAGGTGTGCGTAGATCTCTCCTGCTGGCTCGTGCAGTTCTGTAGCGCCAATCGCTCGCCGGCTTTCGTCAAGGACAAGGTCTACCTCAAGAACCTCTTCCACCGCATCCGCGCCCTCCTCGCCCTCAATTGCAGCCTCATCTTCGTCACAGGTTAATCTCGGAATCTCCCTCGCCCCTACCCTACCAATGGAATCCCGTCTGGGGCTGGGAAATTTAGCGAATAGATCAGGGTTGGTCATAAAATTCAGTTCTTGGGTGTTTTTCTTGTCTTCAGATGGGGCAATACCTTCAATCAAGTTGGCCACTTATAGACGCAGGCTGGGATCCAATTCTGAGGTCAGTTATAACCTAACCAAACTCCACACTTCCTGGAATATGATGCGACCAATTTCATTTGTTTAAACCTAGTTGTTGATTCACTTTAGGCTAATTGTGATGAGACGAGTTCGCAACCATTGACCTCGCTGCGGCGGAACAAGGGATCAGAATTCTCGCGCATGATTAAAGAGGCGAAGCATCTTGGGTTGGCCCTGGGCGTCCCTTGCTTGGATGGGTAGGTTTCTCTATTCTCCAGTCAATCTATTGATTGATAATAAGGCCTGAAATTATTAACAAACCCCTGTAACTGTATTTCTTTGTTGTCTATAACAGTGTGGAGGAAGCGGAAGCACAATGTGCATTGCTAAATTTAACCTCGTCGTGTGTAAGTACAATACTTTTCCTAATCACCTGATACAATGTATGTTACTTATTTCTTGCTTATGTTATTTCAGGAAGGCTGTTTTACATCAGATTCAGATGCTTTTCTTTTTGGCGCAAGGACAGTTTACAGAGATGTTTTCATAGGTACTGCTGATCTTTATAAGAACTGCTGGTTTGGTGATTGTTACTGTAATTATAAAGAACCCTTGCATTGTATGCTTGTTTCCTTCTCATTGCAAAGCTTTCCTATTTGTGTGGCTTAAATTCTCGTGATTTGCTCATATTCACTCTTAAATTAGGGGATGGCGGTTATGTCATTTGCTACGAAATGGAGGACATAGAGAAAAAGCTTGGTTTTGGCAGGAAATCACTGGTATGTTGCATTATCTATCCTGCTTTGACTTGCTCATATGAGATATCTTGTAGCGGATAATTTGACTATTCCATAAAACGCTATTTTTTGTGGGGACCATAAAAAGCTATATGAAAAAAAAGAACAAGAAATTTGATAAATACCCCCAAGATCACTCGATCTTGGAAGAGATGCAGCAAATTATATCCGCAATGGTTCTATCTTGTTTGAACTAGCACAGTAATAGTAGATAATTACCAGACAGAGTTGTTTTAGAGTTACTAAACAAAATTACCTTTGATATTACAGTTCTTTTTTCAGTGAGCTGGCATCATTGTTAGCTAGAGGTCATTGGAAGTTGCACAAAAATTAAATCTGACTTGTGACATAATGTGCTCAGTCTGGTAAATATTCAACAACAATAGCATGATGCCACCTGACTCCAATAACTAACTAAAAGACTCAAATTTTGGTATTTTACTTGTTTCTGCTTCATCGGGAGTTTTGAAGTGCTTCCTGTTTTCTAATCCTAGAATGTACATATTTGATCTGTTTCTTTGAACTGGTGTTAACTCTTTCAAATTTTCCAGATATCACTTGCGGTGCTTCTTGGTTGTGATTATTCTAGCGGAGTTCGCGGTTTTGGCCCGGTAAGTACGGAATGCATAGTGTTTATTTTGGACTGATAACTCTGTAATACTTATCACTTAGTACAGTGTGATTGTATTGCAATTGTTCTTATACTTTACTATCTGAAACTCTAGTCTGTAATGGTTCTTTTAAGTGCTTCAGGAAGCAGCATGCCGTCTCGTAAAGTCTGTGGGAGATGATTCCATCCTTGATCAGATTTTATCTGATGGAGTAAAAGCTACGAGGAAATGTAAAGGAAAAAAAGTTGGCCTTAACCCAAACAAGGGTGGTGACGGTGATGTGTGCAAAAAAACAAGTACCTTTGGTAAACAAGTTTGTCATAAGTATTTTGGTAGCTATGTAGCTAGACCTTACATTGTTGTAACACACGCATAATGCACTGTATTTTCTCACAGAGGTTGGGATGAGCCAAGATTCTGGTGTCCAATTCCGTGAGGTGATAAACGCATTTCTGGAACCAAAATGTCATTCACCTGATTCCGAAGACTTGCGGAGGTAATTAAATATTGGATAAATGTACTGCCTTGTTTGGTTTATTAGTTCATAAAAGATGTAGAAGCCGTGCATCTTCAGTTAGCTCTCCTCTTCTCTTCTTTTTGGGTGTGGCGGAGGAGATGACCCATGCCCCATGCCCATGGTGTACAACATATATTGGGGGGTTGGGTTACGGTTTCCTTCTGATTATTAATATTTTTGTATGTCCATAGGGTATGCTGCCAGCACCCATTTCGTCAGTCAGAGTTCCAACAGATATGTGAAAAATATTTTGAATGGACCCCAGAGAAGACTGGTATTTTAAATCCTAACCTGTTATTTCTGGATTGAGCTGCTATATGCAATGGGAATGTACTATCACTGTTTACTTATGTCCTTGAGTATGTCTGCAGATGAATACATTCTTCCTAAGATAGCTGAGAGAGAACTTCGAAGGTTTTCAAATCTTCGCTCAACGTCTTCAGCTCTAGGAATGAAACCATTGTTGAGTGAGGTAGTAGCTTTGCGTGCTCAGGGCATTTCGAAGTAAATATTATAGTTCTACTTATAAAGTCTAAGCATCTAATTTGCAGATTCCAGTACCATGCCCTGTATTGGCAATTACGAAGCAGCGAAAAGTTCATGGGAACGAGTATTATGAGGTTTCATGGAGAAACATGTATGGGCTCCAAGCTTCAGTGGTTCCAGGGGATCTCATTAGAAGGTAGTAGTTTCTGTCACTCCTCTCCCATACTGCAACAGCCAATCTCTTAATGTACGACCGTAGCATAAGCAGGATTTAGTTTGCTAACCTTCTGAAGTGCCCTTCCTGTGCAATTACAGCGCATGTCCAGAAAAGATAACTGAATTTTTGGAGAAGAAGGATGAAGAGAAGAAGCAAAAGAGGAAAGCTAGGCCCAAGAAATCAGCACAACAAGCTCAAGTAAAAGATGTTGATGCTCGGCTCCAAGAATTGTTGCTTGGTATCGAGTCGGAGTATGCCACGTTTCCGCCTGCAAGCAACTGCCCTCAGACAGCAGATGTACATGCCGTGGTACCTGTCATGGATATAGTTGATCTGTCTTCTCCATCCCCGCCCCTCCGGGCTTGCAAGTCCCAGAGGTTCATCGGATCAACCACAGCTACCATGAGTGGGAATGATCTGCAGTGCCAAAGTCTGCTGAACGGTATGAATGAGTCACAGAGTAGCAGCCAGTCAAGTGATGCTCAGAATTTGGGGTCACAGAGTAGCACCCAGTCCAGTGATGCTCTTAATTTCACCCTGGACGACGACCTGATCGACCTGTCCTCGCCCCTGCCTCTGGTTACTGATAGACCTTGCAGCTTGCAAGACTTGCCAAGCTACAACGAAGCTGAACGAAGAGCTCTGACAGATCTAAGCAATCTCCCTGAGAAAAGCAGCATGCCGGGCGCTTCAGATGACAGGCATAAAGCTGGAACAAGCGACGGCCGTGTGCCGGCCGAAGCATCGCCGCCAGTCATCCATGGGGCCTGGGTATCCAGTAGCCAAAGTAATGTACAGATTAATTCATTGGCAGAATCAGAAGCTGATGCCATTGATTTGTGTTCTCCTTCTCCGGCTGTCACCGACAGGAGAAGGAATGGTAAGCATGACAAGAATGTAATAGGCATTAGCAAAGCTGACAGTAGTGTTATCTCTACTGATGAGGAGGAGGATGATCATGAGAGGAAAGCGAGAGAGCTAAGATCGTTTCTGAAGAGCATAAGAGATGAACTGTAATAGTGTATGAACACATGATCAATTTGGTTTATCTGATCCAATTGCTGGTTCGTATACATGTGTGTAGAGTTTGCATTTTTTTTACATGGATGAAACTGTCCAAGCCCTGAGCAGCAGCAGGCCGTGCGCCACCATGCCGCAGAGGAAGCCCAGCGCGGCGCTGGAGCCGACGAGCGACACGGCTGTGCAAACGAGCATGACGAACGCCTCAGCCTTGGTCGACATGTCCCTGGCGGCGATGGCCAGCTCCACGCCAGCGAAGAGCAGCAGCACGCCGAGCAGCCCGACCGGGAAGTTGGTGAGCACGCGCAGCACGGAGCCACCGAGGAGCAGCCCCAACGCCAGCTTGAGCCCGCCCAGCGCCGCCACGGACGCACCGCTGCGGCCGCCGAACTTGTACTGTCCGGCCAGCCCACCCGCACCGTGGCAGCACGGCATGGCGCCGAACCAGCAGCCTACCAGGTTCATGGCGCCCATGGTCACCGACACCGACGTCGCCGACGCCTCCTTCTCCGGGAACAGGTCGCGCGTCAGCTTGCACACGGCCACCACCGAGTTGAGCACCGAGAGCGGGATCTGCGGCACCGCGCCCTTGATGAACCCCTGCTTCCAGGCCTCCCTCGGTATGTGCACCACCCGCATCCTCGACGGTCCCACCCGAAGCTCCCTCACCGCCGCCGGGTGCCGGATGATGGCGAACACGACGCCCAACACGAACACGATCACCGCCGACGGGATCGCCGACGCCCAGCGCCGCCTCCAGCTCCTGCGACTGTTGTTTCCTTGTCCATCTTCTTCTTCTTGGGCGGCAGCGACGGTGCCCGGCGCCACTTGGACGTGGTCTTGGCCGGCTCCATTGACGAGGACGATGAAGCAGACGGCGGTGAGGGCGAGCACGAGGCCGTCGAGCCCGGCCCAGGGCCGCCTCCCCGCGGACTTGCCCTTGCCGAGGTCCTGGTCGTAGCGTATGTACTTGACGGCGGCCATGGCGAAGTTGATGCCCTGCGCGAGCTGGATGCCGCGGACGACGGGGAGCGGGACGAACCAGTAGACGAGCTTCATGAGGCGGGTGACGCCGAGGAGGAGGACGAATGCGGCGGTGAGGATGCCGGCGGCCATGATCTCGGGGATGTCAAATGACGGGTCAGAGAGAGCGGCGGCGGCGATGGACTTCATGGGCTGGACGGGCATGGGCACGCCGTAGACGAGGCCCGTGACGGCGTTGTAGATGCCCGTGAAGATGAGCGTGGTGCCGAGGTCTAGGTTGCGGGAGAGCGCGAGCGAGAGCACGATGGGGATGTAGGTGCCCAGGTCGCCCATGGCGCCGTTGAGCTCCAACCACGCCGACCGGAACGTCAGGTTGTCGCGCGCCCGAGCGAGCAGCGAGGTCGGTCGCTTGGCGCCGCCGTGGAAGTCGGTGAGCGCCTCAGGGTCCGCTGTGGTGGCCATTGCCGGTGCCGATGTCATCTTGTTTGTGGGGGAAGTGAGGTTGTTAGTTAGGTGCCAAATGGGACGCAGGATTTATAGGAAGGAGACATGAGTGACGTCTATGCTGCTTGTTAGTACTTGGTATATGCTTGCTTGCAACTGTAGTACATTACATATTTACATGTTAACAAACTAGATAATGTATATCTTTCTTCTGTAATATATGTATGCATGAAATCTTGAACTGGTAGCAAGTAAAACAAGAAGATAGGAGATGTGTGAGCTGACTGTGTGCTATATCTATGTGAGTGCCACTGCTGCTGCACTGTATCAGCTTAAACACAGCATAGGACAAAACTGAACTTGAACCGATGATGCATGATGGCCCATTGGCACACCAAGAGGCAGGCAGAGCAGCAAAAGTCAGCGTCCGTCGCCATGCGTGTATGCATCTACGCACGCTACTCCCTCCTTGCTCTTGTTTAATGGTGTTCTCTTGGCAGCAACTGTATAAAATCAGGAAGATCCAGAGCTGCAGACAGAGATATCTTGACATGTCAAAATCGAACCCAACCTAAGAAACAGACACTGGCTGCTGCTGGTTGACTTTGATTCAGGTGGTTCTCATCATCAGTCAGATGCCTACTTCCCAAGGCCAACACTCACTGGCGGTAGCGTCAACTCAACATATGGTTACTCTGCTAAAATAGGAAGAACACATTCGGTGCAAAGTTTGCTGGAGAAAGATTAATTACGAGCCGTCCATCCGTTCGCAAGCCAGATGCTTTTTCCCCTCTTGGTGGTGCAAACTGTAAAGAGAGGAATTCTTCCTCCCAGCATGATCATCGCCTCCTACTACTATGGTAGCATAGGCATCACACGTCCCAATGCCCAACAAAGACAACGACCCCACGGCTTACATCACCAAAAAAATACTCCATATACGATTTGTCCCTCTCAGAAAAGGATGGATCATGTATGCGCAGCACCTACAGACAGTTGCGCAGAAAAGGATGGATCATATACTGCAAAACAAAATCTACACTTTTCACTTCCAGAGTTAAATTCTCGGCGAAATGTAAGATGCAGAAAATATGTCATATTTGTCCGGTTGTTGATGTGCCACAGTCAGTTAGGTTTTCGAGTTGGGGGGAATGCGAACATCAATCCAACCAAAAGAGCAACCAGGAGCACAAGCAAAGCAGCTAGAATGCCGAGACTGTTGCCTTGTGTCCTCCTTGAACCATTCGGCTGTGCAGAGTGCACGTCTTTCAGACTGGGACTGGCACGAGTGTGTGACGAAGCTCCAGGAACCACATCCCAGAACGATTCTAGCGTGGCGGAAGCCGCTGCGACTTCTGGTTCTAGGATGGACGATTCATCCATGCTTGTTTCCAGCGATATCACTTCCTTGCAGCGCTCCAACGCGTCTGCAGATAACACAGACAAGGGTGTGTTTCAAAAAATATTATGTGTTCTAGCAGTATGTGAGACAGTCATGTGACACCAGGCTCACTAAAGAACGAGATATTGAGGACATAAGCATGCTATTCACAATTCACATACTCTAGAAGAGTTCAATTATTCTGGACTTGTCAGTCGAGATGGCTGGTGCATTCGAACTACAGCTAGGAGAGAACAAAAGTACCTTTGTTGTCTCTGATTGTTGCAAGTAGTCACAAATATAGGAGCCAGCCAACCAAGGAATCAGAATCCTTCTAGGGAATGAGAAACTATAAGGTTCTCTGTTTGCAAAAAGGAAGGATGTTATCAGTTGCATGTAAAAAACATGCAATGCAGAGATGCTCTGGATAACAATATACATTAGTGTCGTGCACGATTTTCCGCTTATAATTAAAGGAAAAATCTCTATAGTTATCATTTCGAATACATTAATCAGAGGAGGAAAAAATAAACAAATGAGGCTTCCATAAAACTGTAAAATATAGCGGGTACACTTATCACTCTATTCTAAACAGAAAATTTTCCCAGAAGACAGGAGATACCTCAACTCATGAAAAATAACTTGTGTGGCCTTCTGAGATGGTAAATTCTCCACATCATTAGTCGTCGAGTCATCATCTGCCTCATCGAGGATGATATCCAATCTGCTTCTTAGGCTAGCGACGATGTCCACCTTAACACGGAGTAGGATAGGAAGAAAGGCAGCACAAATACTATTAGTTTACTAACCATTAAAATATATCGCACAATTCAGACAACGTACTTTACAGTGACTCTTTTAAAACAAGAAGTTAAAATCACAAGAATTAAGCCAACACGGGGACAGATTTATCATGTTGACTCTTTGGACATTAATTTAAATTACAATAAGAAGCAATAAATAAATACTACAATGGCAAGTAAATTGCAAAAAAAATAGTAACAATGAAAAGCAGCACCAAGGGAAAATAAATATCTACAGTTCTCCATCAGAGACACCGAATTATTATGAAGCACACATAGTTACCAAAGGGTTCTATTTTTAAACTTCAATAGACTCATGCAGAGTTGCAGACACAGATTATTAAATTCCCAATCCTGTTTCGAAATGCCAACCAAAATGCATCTTCGTTTTCACCGTGATCAGCTTTATTTCAATTGATGTTCAGTCATGAAAATTTTGGTTTCAAGTTCAAAAAGTTGCATGTGAAACTGTTATTAAAAAGTGGCAGCTCCATACAAGGTTCATAATAAAACAGTGGATAGTTTATCTTATAAATACCTTCAGGTCAGATATAGCTTCCGAGATAGATTCTTTTGGGCCTAAGTATGCCAACGCACTGACAGATCCAGCAAAGAGAAGCAACCCAGAAACTCCCTCTAAACTGCATTCTTTAGTGTAAGCGATAACTATTAGGCTCGGATAATTATATCAAGATAAATCAACCATAAAATAAGATTGAAAGCAGAATGTGAGGCACCTCCAGCAGGCAAATTGGTCTTGAACGGTACAAGAAAATCGACTTTGTGTGAGCTGTCTGAAGTGATTGTCATATCATCCGAAAACTAGACGAAAACATAAAGAGAACACTATAAGCTTAACTGGGTGTTAAACACAAACAAGGTAGACATAACATTTTTTCATAGCTTAGACTTCACTATCATTCTTTAGGGTGATGAACGTGCTGGATTTTCTGCACTTTTTCTCCAACTGAAATAAAGGCCAAGGAGTGGTAATTTACCAGAACTCCATCAATTAAAGTTTTGGCATTCTGCACTTCCTTTGTGAGATGACTGATTGCCTTCGAAATAACTTTCTTAAAAGGCTCGGCTTGAACAACTGCCAATCTATGCCAATATGCATTGTAAGTAATCAGTCCAGAACACGACAAGAAAAGGTAACATTGGCAAATTCACGCATTTGCTACAGAAAATGCGACTATACACTGACAAGCATAGTTGTTTGTTTATGTACCAGCTCAGTTAAAATGACACCCTTCTAGCTTTGGAACATAAATGACACAAGAATTTCTTAGCTAAATAGTAGGCAGCATTCCAAGAGTAGTACCTTGTCTCAAAATTGTATGCATCTGAAAGTTTGAAGTGAAGTTAACAATTTGCTAAGTTTGAAGTCACACGGCCTTAAGCTTCCTGATGCCATCTCACATATACGACAGGCCCACCTGTAACACATAAAAGTTCATATGTTATGACCTACATCTGTATTGACTGTATTTATTGATTTGTTCATTCCATAAAGAAGCTGAAATCAGGATGCATCTAAGCAATGGCAAATTTCCATGGGCAATAACCATTATTGATACAAAAAATACAAGCTCAGCGGATCAAAACTTGATCAATTCAAAGTACTAAGAAGATGGTGTCAGCCTGCCACATGACTTATTGTGGGAAGGGAATCAAAGTAAGATGGAAAAAACAATACAACACCTTCTTGGGCTGTAAGAGAGATGAATGAGCAGCCTCTCATCAAAGTCACTGCCGTACCAAGGAACTGCCTGAGAAACCCCTCTAATAACCTACAAAATTAACATCAGTTGGTAATCGAACGATGGCATGCTCTAGTTAAAGGAAAAAAAAAGTCTCTGTACACGCCTAAAATACAAAACTAAAACACATGCCAGCAGAAGGTACAGGTTATGGGGTTGTAAAAGGTAGAGGTAGCCTACTTGTTATATTCAAATTGAGATGAGGCCAACCTTCTTAGACCAAAGACCAGAACACCTAGGACAGGTAGGGGAGGATAGTTGGGCACTTGGGCCAGGTAGGGCAGTATAATTGGCCCAGTTAGGCACATCAAGTTGGTTCATTGCCAAGCCTTATTCGAAAGACGAGAGATATAGGACCAACATGAGAATGTCAATTTGATTTTATAGGCATTAACGATTTGTAGCATCATCTTCTACTAGAAATATTTTTTAGTTATCAGAAAGTCTAATATGAAGCAGTCACCAAGTCTAATTTGTAAAATCTTCTCCTTTCTATAGTACTATGAGGCAATAGCTGGGATTTGAATTCCATTATATCTTCTAGTAACATTATTTTGATACCATATAATACGTATATATGCCTATCTCATTACGAATTGCAAACCCGTGTACGAGCAAGTTTACAAAACAAAAAGGTGCGCTAGCGGCCCAACAACAGTACTACGTTAGTACATTATTGTTACCTGCGATAAAACAGCAGGAGAAGTTGCTTTGAAGGAGCCTTCAGAAGCCCAAATATAGATACCTATGACACTCATTCCTCCAAGGAGCATCCTTGACACCTGCAAAGCAGGAGAAGATTTGAGCAACATTCTCAAGTATGTAGTTATTCTGAGTTAAAATAACAAGAGGTTGTGCTGCCATAGTATGAGTTCGAGCAACAGAATCAAACATAGCTGAATTTTCAATTTAGTTGACCAAGCGACTCGCATTAGACACATATTGCTGGTTCGCAACACCTAAGGTCTGAACCTTACAGGAGAGTACTAATGGTAGAAGTCAGGTTTTGTCGCAATTGTAAGTAAGCTTTGTATGCATCTAAGAATGAATAGACTCAGAGTTGTCAATTTCGATGAGTGCTACTGTTATCCTACATCAGCAGATATCGGAATTGTCAGGGGTTTGTGCAGAGCATAAGTGATGACGGGAAGACTTCACCTGTCGAGCGTGCTCAGCGACCCAGTCGACATCGAACTGGAGCGTCGGCGGCGCGTCAGAAGAAGATGCGGCGCCCCCTTTCCCTCCCCCCTTGGACTTGGCCTTGCCAGACGAGGGGGCGGCGGCGCGGAGGTAGCACGCGGGCTCGCCGGCGTCGGTGGGCGGCGTGGGGAGCAGGGAGTAGACGAGGGCGCGGTCGGAGGAGGCGCTGAGCTTGCCGACCACCAGCCCCACCTGCGCGCAGGAAGAACCGATCAAACCAAACATCCACCTCCACGGGCCTGGGATGCGGCTGGAAGAGCGCGAGACGAAGGAAGGCAGGGTGACCTGGGACCGAGGGGAGGCGGAGGAGTCGACGCCGTCCTCGAAGGCCTTGATGCGCGCTTCGTCGGCGACCACCGCCTTGACCATCGCTCCGCGGCGGCGGCGCGATCTGGTGGTCTGTCTGCCGTCGCTTCACGTGACGCGCCACGGATACGCCACCGCTTTCCCACCTCGGTCACGTAAACAATATCTGTCACCGTGTTCGCTGTCGGTTGGCGTAAACTAGTTATTATACGCTTTCAGCTGTGATATCACTCTCGCTCAGTCGCAGTGAAGAGGAAGCGGCGGCAGCGGCAGCAGCAGCAGCACTTTCCCCACTAGCCAGAGGAGGCAGCAGCCTGCACAAATCCGGAGCAGCTGAGCTATATGTGCTGAGCTGAGCTCCGGGAAGGCGCAATGCGAGGCCCCCTCGGCGCCATCATTGGCCGCCACGCCGCCGGAGCCGGGGGAGGAGGGGACGACGACGCAGCCGGCGTCATTCGCCACGACCGCAAGTGCCGCGACCTGCCATTCCTCGCCCTCTTCGCCGCGTTCTGGGTCGCCATGATTGTCAACTCCAGCTTCGGGTTCAACCAGGGCAACCCGCTCAGGTCGCTATCCATTCCCCAACTTTATGCAGCTGTCGGTGCCGCTTACTCTCGATTAATGTTTGCCTTTACGGGTTACTCCTGTGGTGAATGCGTGGCACATTTGTCGATGTTTCTCTTGTTTCATCTAGATCTTTGATGTTTCGTCGATTAATTTGGACCAAATGACAGTATAAAATGCAACTAGTGATTGTTGCCTATTGTGGAGCTTTTTTTTTTTTAGAAACACAGTACAACGCAGACGCTCACATACACGCGCATGCACTCACCCCTATGAACGCACACACGCACACCCTACCCCTATGAGCATCTCCGAAAGACTGAGCCGGCGGTTGGGTCTTGAGATTGACGAAGTCACCACGGGCGCCTCGGGAACGTCGCCTCCCACTGAAAGAATATTCCGCCTAAACGAGAAACACCAACGTCAAACCTGGGGTTTGAACTCTGGTGGGCTGGGGGTACAACCACCCTCCTAACCATCTTGCCACAGGCAAGTTCTCGCCTATTGTGGAGCTTTCTTCCACTGTGTTGCCTATTGTTACCCTTAGCTTCCCTAATTGTAGAAACGAGGTTTAGCCGAACAAGGTGAATCCTTGCTTTGCATCGTCACATCCAATTGAGGACACACACCAAGAAAGCATATCAGTGGTCCTTCAAATGGTCTGTTGCTCACACTGCCACCATCCATAAATTGCTGTTCCATTTTTTGGCACAACTCATTTAAAGAGCTGCGGAGATTTATTGATGTAGTTGTATGTTCTTACGAACATCAAGTCCCCACAGAGAAAGGGGTGATCGTACAGGGTGAAAGCATTTGGTGTGCTACTCATGTTGCCACTGTTATAAATTGTAAATTGTAGAATATATACTCCGTATTTGACATTTTCTGCTCTGGTCATGCAGGCTGACTTATGGACTAGACTACAGAGGGAACGTATGTGGCAGCAAACATGGTGATCCAGATTTGAGTGAGCTGGATGTTCGTTACTGGATGAACCCCAACCAGGTGTACCAAAGTGGGCTGAAAGACAGCAAAATAAATCTAGCTGATGCTAAGGCCATCTGCCTGATGGAATGCCCCTTCCCCGCGGAAGATGGGCTGAACTTTGTGTGTGACTACCCGGAAGGTGACATACGGCTCTCTGTCGATGATTGGATCGACAGGGACTACGATTACTTTGAGTATCTCACACCAGAAATGAGGAACACTTCGCTTCAGTTGCAGGGTCCATGTTATCCCATCATATTTCCAAGTATAAATGGTAAGTCTCACATGAATATTTGAATATAAGGTCCTCGGATATTTAGCGAGATGTTACCAATTCCTCAGGGGCGCGAAGCGTGTGCGCTAATTTGGTCTCTTTATGCCACTGCAGTCTACTGGAGCTGCCAGTTTATTGCACGGCCATCCAATGTATCTCTGAAGCATTGGCAGCAGATGGGTGGTGCCAGCATTGATGAAAACATGCTAATAGACAAGACAATTCACAATACCATCAACTATAAATCTTCTGTCTTAAAGGTTTGTCTTGGTACTTGGTACTACTTGCATTGTTAGTCTATTCATCCGTTTCAGAAGAAATATATTCCGCCTCCCCAACATGTCTTCCCATGTATAGGAAAAGCACAGTTTTGTTCTCTGGACGAATATTATTTTCTACTACAAGCTACTCCCTCCGTTCCAAATTAGATGACTTTCATTTGTCTACATGCGGATGTATCTAGATGTATAACAAGTCTAGATACAATCGTATCTAGACAAATGGAAGTCATCTATTTTGGAACGGAGGGAGTACATAACATTAAATGTTCTTACAACCTAGAAATACTAGCAACCACATGTCTTGCTAAAGGAATTAAAATCCACGTGTGATTAATATTATTCAACTGCATTTGTTAGATTCAATATGAGAGATGTGGTCCTGCAAATAAATAAATAAAAACTGAGAGCCTGGCACATGCTTGCATGTCGATATGTAGATTCTTGGAGCTGATACGTTTGTATATTGTGCAGAGATATGTTGCAGATATTCGGAAATCCTGGCCTGTGTTGATCGTTTGTGGGGGATTACTCCCCCTTTTCCTATCGTTGATATGGTTAGCGATGATCCGCTATTTTGTTGCTGGGATGCCATGGATAACAGTGGTCCTCTTCAATGTCCTTGTAATATCCGTCACGATGTTCTTCTATATAAAAGGTAGGATGCTCCACGCGACTCGTAAGTAATAATTAATATTTACTAGTATTATAGCTGGTAAAATGGTATCATGTGATCTTTATCAGCATAAATTGCCTTATACATATTCTCATATAGTCTGACTATTTTATGTGCTCAGCTGGCTGGATTGGCAATGATCCCTTAACTGTTGTAATCGGTCCAAGTGACCCATATGTCACCATAGGTGGACGGGTATGCTTGTATCTCTTATTTATATAGTTTTAACACTATCCTGCTAAGCTTCTTGTTATCTCATCATTCATCTTTTTGTCAGGAAATAAACCATCTTCATGTTGCTGCTGTATTGATGACGGTAGTAATGATCATTGCTTTCCTGACTTCAATAGCTATTGTTCGGCGTATACTGATAGCGACATCCGTCCTTAAGGTGCGTATGGTGCTGAATCCACTGGCTTCACATGCACACTGTTTCCCTCAGCCAGCTCTGTTTTCTGAGCACTCATCAGGACGAACTGGATGTAGGTAGCTGCAAAGGTCATTGGTGAAGTCCAGGCACTCATTATTTTTCCGGTCGTGCCATACTTCGTCCTTGCTATCATATATATGTTCTGGTTTTCAGCCACACTATACCTCTTCAGCTCTGGTCAAGTTTTACAAAATGATTGCAAAGCTGACTGCTGTACGTATGATCTAAAGCTGGGAAAGGTAAACTGTGACAACTGTTGTGGGTACAGTGTCCATTACACCCCTCATATTGGCATTGCCATTTTTTTCCACCTATTTGGCTGTTACTGGGCAACACAATTCTTCATCGCATGCTCTTCAACTGTAATTGCTGGATCAGTTGCTTCGTACTACTGGGCACGTGGTGAAATATCAGTAAGCACCCCACAAACCTTACACTGGCAAATAACTGTAGTCATAGTAGATGTGAATTCCCCAATGGCTTTCAGCACCTCCACCAGCTAACTGTGTGGCACAATGTTGTATGCAGCATGACATACCATTTCATACCGTGGTGTCTTCCCTGAAGCGCTTGTTGCGCTATAGTCTTGGATCCGTGGCTCTAGGTTCACTGATCGTATGCATCGTAGAGTGGGTGCAGTCTATACTTAAATCACTTCGCCGTAGGCTGAAAGTAGTTGATTCAGCCGGTGAAAGCAGCTTTCACAAGACGGTGTCATCTTCATCTCACTGCTGCTTAGGCTGCATAGATTGGACAATCAAATCAGCGAACCGGAATGCTTATATCGTGGTAAGTATCAACAGTTATTCTACATGTCTCCTTCCTTAACGTGTATGTTGTTATCTTCTTGACTGTATATGTGATGTTTAGTTTCCCTTGTTAGTGCTGTCTTGTGTTGTTTAGTTTCTCTTGTTAGTGCCGTCTTATGCAGCTGTGATGGTTGCGCCGATACAGAATGGGTTCTCAACATTGCGAATTGCTATTTGCAGATTGCCACTACAGGGAAAGGATTCTGCAAAGCTTCTGAGCTAGCAACCGAGCTAATAATGAACAACATACTGCGCATCGGACAAGTGAACGTCATAGGGGACGTGATCCTGTTCCTGGGAAAGCTGTGTGTGAGCCTGTTCAGCGCGCTATTCGCGTTCCTCATGTTGGACAACCACAAGTACAGGTCTGCTCACAACAAGATATCATCTCCACTCTTCCCTGTGCTGGTAAGCAATCAGTATCCTTTCGAAGTGCGGTCGAACGCCGGATCCATCTATCCATCCATCTTTGGCCTAACTGGTGGTGTTTGCAGCTGTGCTGGGCGCTTGGTTACGTGGTGGCTCAACTTTTCTTCGGCGTGGTAGAGACGTCGGTGGAGACAATAATCATGTCATTCTGCCAGGATGCAGAGGAGCACGAGGGGGAGGCTCAGTATGCGCCCCCTCTCCTGATGGAGACTCTAGGTGACCCAAGCCAGCTGCAAAGACTCACTCAGGGGCCTTGATGAAGCTTCTCAGCAAAGTCAGCATCGCTCTAAGAGGGTGTTATCAGTATTATTGTAGTATAAGGGATGTAACACTAGTAGTCTGTTTGACCTGTGGTGTTGAGTGGGTGACTACTGACTTATTACCATTGATTTTCCTTGGTGATATTGTGGAGGATGTTTCTCTGTGATGATTTGGTATCTTCACAATCCAACCAGCCAACATATATCAACATGATATATTGATAATCTCGATGGCCGACTCCACCAGAACTGGTGTTAATTGTCATGACAAGAGAAAGTCAAAAAAAGAAAATAACCGGCGTTCCTTGCTACATAATTTAGCTATAACATAGAATAAATTGACACCTACCATCTGATACATTCTTAGATTTCATACGTAGACAATTAATTCTTGGTTTAGATCAGTCTGCACCAACACACATGTTACAAAGCTTACAGAAACAAGCTAAATCCAGAAAAATGGAAAAGGTGCACAAATTATATGGAATGAATTAATGTACAAACCATTCTAAATATATATAAAGCGACATTTATTCAAGCTTTGCCTGAATATAAGTAAGATGAAGCAGATACTCCGAATGAGAGATGCACCATTACAAAACACCAAAGCATAGGCATATAGTCCTCGACTCGGCAGCAAGAAACCAATGGAGAGAATGCCTGTCCTGTTATACCCTCTTTCCTCTTGATCCAAGTTGGGAGTTGAGTTACTCCCATTCTGTTTGGCTGTCCGACTGGAAACATCACATTGGTATTATACAACTTCACAGTCAGATCAATTCCTTTTTTAGATGTGTAAAGAAATTGGTAAGCTAAAAAAATACCAGCCTATTGACACCTAGTTCTGTAGATTAGCACATTATATATTGGCATCTAAAAAATATTGACATCTCCAGAACATAGGAAATGTGCATGTTTGTATTCTTTATGTCTCGGTATTACACAAGAAACTGGTCAGGGTTGAACTACTGGTTTTACCCTGTATTGTTTTTTATCAAAATAAACTTTCTTCAAAGTGCAAATAATCTGTGTGCAGAGTGCTAGGCTCAAACAAACCTTGATAAAAATAAAATATCAGATCACATAAGTTAGTCTGCAAGATCCAACATGCCTTTCACAGATAGTAAACCAAATAAACCAACTAATAAAATTCAAACCTGAATTAGTCTGCCATCATAATTCATCGAGCTGTGAATTGGGAAAACTGAATTATTTACAGGGAAGAAGCCTCAAAACAACGTAGCAAAGAAATACAAAGTAGCAATGAAATTCCAAAATCATAACATTTAATTTTGTTTCTCTGTCTCCATATATATAGTGCCAAAGTATTAAGTTACAACACCCGAAATAGGTCTGGGTGCTAGTTTAAAGTTAGGGTTCCGTGGGGTCAAAGCTTCACCACGTTCTTATATATTGCATGATCAGCACATCAATTACAATTTGATTACAACACGTATAACACGTACACGACAAGACTTCTAGACCTATTTTAACACTCCCCCTCAATCTGAACTTCTACTATGAACAAGATTCAGATTGGTCTTAAAACGGTCTAACATCTGTCGAGTGGCTGGTTTGGTGAACACATCAGCCAGCTGATCATTGGAAGAAATAAATCTGACCTGAAGAGCTAGAGAAGCAACACGCTCACGCACGAAGTGGAAATCGATCTCTATGTGCTTCGTTCATGCATGAAATATTGGATTAGCTGTCAGATATGTAGCTCCTAAATTATCACACCATAAAACGGGTGCACGTTGCTGTGAAACGCCAAGCTCCTTGAGTAGTGATTCTATCCATATGGCTTCAGCAGCTCCGTTTGCCAAAGCTTTATACTCAGACTCGGTACTAGATCTCGAGACTGTGGGTTGTTTCTTCGAGCTCCACGAAATAAGGTTCGGTCCAACAAAGATGGCGAAACCTCCTGTGGATCGGCGATCATCAACACACCATGCCCAATCCGCATCAGTGAAGATACTAATGCTGGTGGAGACAGACTTCAGAAATTTCAGTCATGTACTCAATGTTCCCTTAACATATCGCAGAATGCGCTTGACTGCTTCCCAATGGACATCGGTGGGTTGTGCAAGAAACTGACACACCTTATTCACCGCAAAGGAAATATCTGGACGGGTGAGTGTCAAATACTGCAAGCCTCCAACCACGCTGCGGTACCGGAAAGAATCATCGGGACCTAAAGGAGTTCCGGACTGACGTGTGAGACGCTCTGTCGATGGTGTAGGAGTGGGCTTACAATTCTCCATACTCACACGGTGCAAGAGATCCAATGCGTACTTCCGTTGAGTCACTGTCATCCCCCCAGAATTGTAGGACACTTCTAAACCAAGGAAATACTCCAGCCGGCCAAGATCCTTGATAGAGAAACTAGATGCAAGCGATCGAACAAGGCCATCAACTGCACTTGGTGTAGAACCAGCAATCACGATATCGTCCACATAGACCAACATATAAATCCAAACACCATGCTGGGAGAAGATAAACAGGGACGTGTCGGCCTTGGAGGAGACAAAACCAAGCTCAAGGAGACGTGCACTGAGACGAGCATACCACGCACGGGAGAGTGTTTAAGACCATACAGAGCCCGCTGCAGCTTGCACACATGAGAGGGATATCGGGCATCCTCAAAGCCAGGCGGCTGCTGCATATAGACATCCTCAGAGAGAAAACCGTGAAGGAATGCATTACTCACATCGATCTGCCGAAGACTCCATCCTTGTGACACCGCAAGAGAGAGAACCAGACGAACTGTGGCTGGCTTGACAACGGGACTGAAAGTATCACCATAGTCAATATCATGCTGCTGAGTAAAACCACGGGCGACAAGACGTGCCTTATGCTTATCAATCGAACCATCCGGCCGATGCTTGGTCTTGAAGATCCACTTGCTCCCAACGATGTTAACCCCCGGAGGACGAGGAACAAGGACCCACGTATTGGTATGACGTAGGGCAGATATCTCATCAGCCATCGCTGCACGCCAGACGGATTCACGCAGTGCATCACGATGAGAAACAGGCATGGCAAGGAACGCACGCCGATTAGGATCATACCTCACCGTCCCATCGGTGAGTTGCTTCGCGCGCCAGGTATTGTCACGTTTACGCGTGACCATCGCGTGTTCAGGCGCAGCCAGAGGCGTCGTGGTCGAGGTAATAGGAGAACCCTCGACAGGAGGCGACGCAGGCTGAGCAGTGGACGCTGACAAAGGAGACGTGGCCGCGTCGGAGGACTGGGTCGATGATGGGCCAGGCGACGAAGCCGATGATGGGCCAGGCGAGCGGGCCGAAGGAGAGCTGGGGCCGGGAGACGTGCATGCGCCATGCACGTCGATCTCTAGCTCGGTACGCATGGGACGGACGTGCTCGTCAATCACCGGCGGGCGTGTGTCGAGCACAGGCTGCGGAGAGGTGTCGCGCTCGACTGGAGATTCCTGCACATGAGGAACATTGCCTGAGGCAGACGGGTCAGTGGACAAATAAGACAGGTCATATTTTCACATATTATCACCCATAGCCGGTTCATCGGAAGGAAAAGAAATCGCATCCGCAAGAGTGGAGATGTCAATCGTAACACCGGTTTGGGAATATGGAAACACAAACTCATCGAAAACAACATCACGAGAGATATATATGCGTCCCGTGGAACGATCTAAGCACTTGTACCCCTTATGCATTGGGCTGTACCCTAAAAACACACACATAGTAGAGCAAAAAGCAAGCTTATGTGCATTATACTTGCACAAACTGGGCCAGCACGCGCAGCCAAAAGTGCGAAGAAAGGAATAGTCTAGTTTGACCTTAAGGAGATGATGCACGGGTGTGTCCTGTTGAATGACAGGTGTGGGCATGCGATTAATGAGATAACACGCGGTCAGAAAAGCTTCATCCCAAAAATGTAAAGGAAGTGAAGAATGAGCTAGCAAAGCAAGACCTATTTCAACGAGATGACGGTGTTTGCATTCAGCAACCCCGTTCTGTTGTGACGTGTGTGGACAGGACACACGATGAGAAATCCCGGTACGCTGAAAATAGTGATGCAACTTGTGATACTCACCACCCCAATCCGACTGAACAGCTATGCTTTTAGTGTGAAGGAGACGTTCAACGTGAGCTTGAAAAGCATAAAATACTTGCTAAACATCACACTTATGCTTGAGGAGATATATCCAACAAAAACGAGAGTAATCATCGACAAAGCTAACATAGTACTTACACCCTCCCGAGGAAGCAATCGCAGGCCCCCAAACATCAGAATGAATTAACTCAAGGCATAGTAGAAATACGATGAGATAAATTATATGGCAATTGTCGACTCTTAGCACGCTGACAAGCATCACAAACTGAAGTCTGAATATCGGACGAACACACTAAACCATTATTCCTAACAATATTTTGAACTACATTATTGGTGGGATGACCGAGACGCTGGTGCCACTGGGATGATGTGGTCTTGACGCCGGAAGACGCCTGTCGGATTGATAAGGTGGACGCACGACTAAGCGGGATGGGGTAGAGCCCTCCATGACTTCTACCGTGCAAAAGAATTTTCTTTGTGGCCTTGTCCTTAACAAGGAAAAACAAACGATGAAATTCCACAAAAACATCATTGTCGCAGACAAGACGATAAACGGAAAGGAGGTGCTGATTAATGTGTGGAACATGAAGAATATTGTGCAAACGAAGAGATGAACCGGCTAAATTAGAGTGACCAATATGCGAAATTGACAAACCTGCACCGTTGGCCACTTGCACCTGATCCTTCCCGCCATAGCGCTCGTGGTAGTGAAGACGCTCTAGGTCACTTGTGAGATGATCCGTCGCCCCGGAATCCATGATCCATTGGGGCAGCTCATGAGTGGAGGTAGACGCAGAGTTGCCGGCGCGGAGGTTACGACAGTCGCCTGCCTCGTGCCCCCAGTTCCTGCAGAGTTGGCACTTGGGGCGCCACTTCCGGTTGCGGCCATTGCCGCCTCCGTTCCCTCCTCCTCCGTTGCGGCCATTGCCGCCGTTACCGCCAGGGCGACCCTGACTGCCCTGGCCTTGACCACCTTGGCCATGGCCGCCTTGGCCATAGCCGTTCTGCCCCTGCTGTGTATAATCACCAGCGGGACGGCCGCCACCAGGACGACCATAGTCGTTGCCACGGCTGAAAGGATCGGTATGACACCTAGAGGGGGTGAATAGGTGCTACTCCAAATTTTAGTCTTTTTCAAATTAGGCTTGACACAAAAGGTAAATTCTCTAGATATGCAACTACGGTGAATTTACTATATGAAAAGCTAGCAACTAAGCACGATAGATAAAGTAAAGGCGGTAAACAAGGATAGAGGTAACCGAAGTGAAAGCACGCGGAGACACGGATGTATTCCCGAGTTCCTCCTTTTTAGGGGAGTACGTCTCATTGGAGAGGTGTGAACCAACACAATGGTTCAACAGCCACAAAGGCTTCACCCTCTTCTCCGGTGAACCGCACCACAAAGGATTGGTTCACTTCAACTATCGGAAACCTTCAAGGCGGAGTCTGGAGCCTTTACAACAACGATTTGGGGCACAACCCACAATGGATTGGGGGCTCCCAAACAGCTACAATCTGTCACAAAGATAATCAAGTGAGTACAACGGGGGGCTAGGTTTTCCAAGTGGAAACCCTAGCTATGGTCCCTCAAGTGAATGAGGGAAAATGAAGAACGGCTTGGTGAAGATGTAGATCGGGGCCTTCTCCTTCAATCCTCCAAAGATCAACGAGTTTGGGTGGAGGGATTGGGAGATCTAGTGATTCTTGAGCTTGCAACAATGGTGTCTTCAATTCTGGGCGAGCTCACTGGCTGGAGGTAGGTGGAGGGGTATTTATACCCCTCCCAGAAAAACTAGCCGTTGCAGACAGCTTCACACCGGAGTCTCCGGCCCAAGTGACCGGATACTCCGGCCAGGGGCGGATACTCCGGCCTCCTGGGGCCGGATATCCGGCCCCCACCAGGGGCTGAACCACTTCCAGCCAGTTGACGCTTGGGCAGACATTCCGGTGCCCTGGGGCCGGAAACTCCGGCCCCCACCAGGGGCTGAACCATCTTTCTGCGTTTTGGCCAAAAACCCCTGAGTCCGGAGTCTCCGGTCCTGGGGACCGGATACTCCGGCCTGATAAGCTCCAGAATCTTCTTTTCTCTTTTGGTGTGGATGCACATGTGTTGAACACATTATATCCTGCATATACTTAACACCAGATTAAAACTATCACATGTGTTGTTATCTAACACACAAAAACTAAGGGATACAAAATGTTCTTTCAATCTCCCCCTTTTTGGTGTTAGATGACAACACAAGGATTTGCAATAAACTTGATGGCCATATCATGTATAACAAATAGGAAAGACTCCCCCTAGATGTGTGCATATAAAACAATTGCTTTGGAATGCAAATGCACACATATAGAGAGACAAGTTCCAGCAATATATAACAACATGATATGGAAACAACACATTTCACAAATAGGACATATCACAATATAGGTTGAGTCTAGAGATAAAAACCATACCTTGTGCATGTAAATGTAGATACACATCCATATAAACCATAGCACAATAATGTAGGCTCAACCATACATAATAAGAAATCCATATGTCTTACACTCACATAGATAAACATCCATAGTTCACAACACATAAGATGCAAATAAGTTCCAAATAACATAAAGAGACACAAGCGCAATAAAATGATAAAAGCACATGCTTGTGTCCAACCCATGCAAATCCCACGGAGAGAACCTAATAGAACTACTTCTCCCCCTTTGGCATCGAGACGCCAAAAAGGGAAAAGAGCATAACTAACGAAGCCCATGGAGATCACTCGGAGTCTTCTTGTTCCTCATCATCATCCCCTTCGTCATTGTAGTCTTCATCGGATATATTCATGGGAGCCTTGCCGGTGTTGCGAGAAGAAGATGGCATGGATGTCACATCCCCATAATCAGCCCAAGGAAAGACGTGTTGGTTCCATTGATCATATGGGATAGTATCTTCGGACGAGGAGGAGATAATAGCATTACCATCTTCATCTTCTTCAGGAGGAGGAGTGATGCTACCATTGTTGAGCTTGCGCAACTTCTTGATCATGATGCCTTGGTTGCTAATGATGTGCTTCTCTCTCACATATGAACCATGGTTCTCCTTGTGAAGTGCAACATCCATGCAAAGCAACTTTCTCTTCCACCAAGAGAGCTTGCTCACTTCTGTGTTCACTTCGGCCCTTCCTTGAAGATATGATGGAGGGTCGGCATTCTTGCTTCTCCTTCTAGGCATTGGGGCCTCGGTCGCCGCTTCCTCATCACTAGATTGTGGAGGAGGAGGTGCATGAGAGGAAGACGGTTGCTTGGAATGCTTGCTAAGTTGGCGGAGAGTGCCCTTGGGATGCTTGGTGAGGCGAGAGACATCGACGGTGGGCACCTTGAGGAGGATGAGCTTCATCACATATGGTGCATAAAGAGGATTCTTGTGCTAAAAATGGCCCAAAGCATCTCACACTTGATGAAATCCATGACATCAACTTCTTGGCCTTGGCAATCCGGACCGGCTTGTTGAACCTTGTAAGCATGGTATAGGAGATTGACAAGCCCTCCTCGAATGGCATCCACATTTCCGGCTTGAGGAGCAAGACTAAACCGAACCATGCGAAGGAAAATGTTGAAGGTGGGGAGGAGGTCTTGATTAGTGCCAACAGATGATGCAACAGAATATAAAGGGCGCAAGCGACGCTTGTTGTAGGCGACCCCTTCCACATGCATCCTCTTCCCAACAGGAGTAGTGGCCCCCTTGAACTCATAGCCCAAACACCTTCCAAACTCCACAAAGTTGGAGATGCACTTGCGAGAACCGGTCATCCAAGTCATGGTGACCTCTTCATCATTATCAAAGACAACCGTGGTGAAGAACTGATGAATAAGCTGAATATCATAGTCTTCATGAGTGTGAGAGATGAGCCTCTCAAGTCCAAGCTTCCTAGCAATCCACACGGCCTCTTGAAAATATAGCTTCTTGTTCAAGTTCTCAAGGTTCAACACCTTTTGCTCACAAACCACATGCTTCTCAATGCGGGCATAGATCTCATTCATAATCAGCTTCTGCTCTCTCCTTGGAAAGTTAGGATCATTGGTGTTGGGCAGCAAGTCATAGAAAGGTTGTGACCTCATCCGACGGAACTCAAGCTTCCCCATACCCAAAACTGTGGTCAAGGAGTCAAAATGAGCACTCTTGGCCTCTTCTTCATCATCAAACCCACTTAGGGCAGCATGTCTTGTGGCTTCTTCATCCATGGCACTCTGCTGTCGCAGGCAGTCAGTGTTGCTGTCATACAAGAGCTTGTCCCGAGTTTGAATGCGATCTTTCCTTGAAACCTTGTGGGGATGTTTGATGGAAGATTTTGTCCTCGGAACACCTGTGAGATACAGAGTAGAGAGATAGCATGGAGGTAAGGTTGCATGTCCAGGAAAGCCAAAAAAGAAAATTATTTGAGTCAAGTTTTCCCTCAGGTATGATCCAGACCGGAGTCTCCGGTCTCAGGGGTGGACAATCCGGCCACACCGGATTCTCCGGTCTGTGAGGACCGGAGTCTCCGGCCTGAGACTGTAGACTTCAACCTAGGTCAAATCTAAGGGGAAACTTGGCACAACTAATTTTCTAAGTGTACATTGCCAACATAAAGAGTCTACACCATGAAGTACAAGCAAATCTTCTCTCAAAACAAGATCTAGAGTGAAAGCCTAGAGAGAGAGAAGATGAACCTTTGCCCGTCATGGTGAAGGTCAAACGAAGGGGAGAAGGGTCCCCAACGCTTGGAGGGTGGAGGAGCCTGTGGCACGGCGGATTTGGCGGGGGAGCAGCCGGAGTGGCACTTCGAGGCGGGGCGGCTGGGAGAGGTTTGGGGGTCGGGGTGAGAGAGAAGTTGTGAGTCAACTCCTCACCCCGAGCCCACTTAGATCCCAGCGAAACTGCCTAGACCGGAGTCTTCGGCCTAAACACACCGGAGTCTCCGGCCTGAGCCAGAGATTCCGGGGTTTAGGGCGGAGACTTCAGTCAGACCGGATTATCCGGCCCAGGACCGGATTCTCGGCCCCACCGACTCAAAATTGCCAGATTTTGTTGTAGGACATGCAAGATGCAAGAAGAGCAAGTTTTTAGATAAGATAGGCCTGGGATAAGACACAAAGTCACTGAGATGGTACTTCACACTCAAACTTGGTAAGAAGCACAAAAATCAAATAAGAATCATCATTTGAGTGTGTTTTCCATAAAGACCAACGGATAGGCTAAAAAGGCCATAAAGCTCCAAAAAGATCAAATCTTCACAAAGAAGATGTCGGTGGCCTAGGCCACCATGTATGAGTGTATGTGGTGTGACACCGCGAAGATATATCTTGGGTTCACCGCCACTACTCGTCATTTAAGCTCACAATTCATAAAATGAACAATATAGAGACAAAATGAGTTCTTACTATCGGCATAATGGGGGGAGGGATAGTCCAATGGATTAGGACCGCACTCCCCCTATGTCCATGCCTACACCTAAACCAAACATATAGCTAAGAAATAGGTGTGTATGCAAGATAGTCAAGCGACGCTCCCCGAATCTATGATATTTAGCTCATGCCTCAAATAAGTGAACCTTGCTTCATCAAGTGGCTTCGTGAACATATCGGCAAGTTGGATCTTCGTGGGAATATAGCCAAGCTCAATGTCACCCCGGTTGATGTGATCACGAATGAAATGATAACGAATCTCAATATGCTTCGTTCTTGAGTGCTCCACCGGGTTGTGACCAATCTTGATAGCACTTTCATTGTCACATAAAAGAGGCACTTTGTCACAATGGACACCGTATTCCTTTAAAGTTTGCCTCATCCATAACAATTGAGTGCAACAACTAGCGGCCGCCACATACTCGGCTTCGGTGGTGGAGAGAGATATGCAATTTTGCTTCTTAGAAGACCAACTCACCAAGGACCTACCAAGGAATTGGCATGCCCCGGAAGTTGATTTCCTATCATCCTTGCAACCGGCCCAATCCGAATCCGTGTAACCGGCAAGAGAGAATGTTGAGCCTTTAGGATACCACAAACCAAACCTTGGGGTATGAACCAAATATCGAAAGATTCGATTCACCGCAATTAAGTGGCTTTCTTTGGGAGCCGCTTGGTACCTTGCACACACTCCTACACTCAACACAATATCGGGTCTAGATGCACAAAGATAAAGCAAAGAACCAATCATAGAGCGATAGAGTTTTTGATCGACATCTTTACCCTTTGGACAAAGTTCAAGGTGACATTTGGTGTCCATAGGGAACCTCTTCTCTTTAGCATTTGCATCTTGAACCTCTTGAGCATGTCTTGGATATATTTGGCTTGAGAGATGAAAGTCCCTCCACTCAATTGCTTGATCTCAAAACCAAGGAAGTACTTCAACTCTCCCATCATGGACATCTCGAACCTATCGGTCATAAGCTTTGAAAATTCATCATTAAAAGCTTTGTTAGATGAGCCAAAAATGATATCATCAACATAAAGTTGGCATATGAAAAGCTCCCCTTTAACCCTCTTGGTAAAAAGAGTGGGATCGATTTGCCCCACTTCAAAGCCACGGTCTACCAATAGCTCTCTTAGGTGCTCATACCAAGCACGAGGTGCTTGTTTGAGACCATAGAGCGCCTTATCAAGCTTGTAGACATGGTTAGGGAAGTGTGGGTCCTCAAATCCCGGAGGTTGCTTAACATATACCAACTCCTTTAAAGGACCATTAAGAAAGGCACTTTTCACATCCATTTGTTGCAACTTGAAATTGTGATGTGATGCATATGCAAGAAGGATACGGATGGACTCAAGGCGAGCCACGGGAGCATAGGTCTCTCCAAAATCAATGCCTTCAACTTGAGAGTACCCTTGAGCTACCAATCTTGCCTTGTTCCTCACAACCATTCCATGCTCATCTTGCTTGTTCTTGAATATCCACTTGGTGCCTATAACATTGAGGCAATCTTTTGGCTTCTCCACTAGATTCCACACTTTGTTGCGCTTGAAGTTGTTGAGCTCTTCATGCATGGCTTCCAACCAATCCGGATCTTCAAGAGCTTCAAAGACTTTCTTTGGTTCCACCATAGAGATATGAGCTTGATGTTCACTAAAACTTGCCAATTGTCTTGTGGTGACCTTGCTCTTTGCGTCACCAATAATAGCTTCAAAGAAATGTTGTTTCTTTTCAAGTTCTTCACCTCTTGCTACACGACGGGTTTCGATATCCTCATTGTTGCGAGGAATTATCTCTTGATCATCTTGATCATTTGAGTCCCCGTCTTGACCGGAATGGTGACCTTGATCATCTTGATGCACATCTTCAATAATAGAAGGAGATGGTTGATCATGGTCTTGACCTTGGCTAGAATTGACAATAGGAGAACTTGGTTCTTGCATAGCCTCTTGGTCAACTTGAGGAGGGTCTTGAACTTGTTCTTGGGTAGATGCATCATTTGCTTCCATAGAAGGTGCAACTTCAACTTGTGATGATGGAGTCTCCACTTGAGTGGAGCTTGGACTTGCTTGAGGAGGCTCATGATGGACTTCGATGGGGCGATAGAAACCAACCCCCATTCTTCTTATTGCATCTTGAGGTTCCTCATTATCTACATCACAAACATGAAATTGCGCCACTTGGGAGCCGTCATTCTCATCGAACCTCACACTACAAGATTCCACAACTCTCCCTAAGGATTTGTCGTAGACTCTATAAGTGTGAGAGTTCGCACCGTACCCAACAAAACACCCTCTAAAGCTTTAACTTCAAATTTAGATAAATGAACACCTTTGATTTTGTAGAAACACTTACAACCAAACACTCGGTAGTAGGAGACATTGGGCTTGTTGCCGGTAAGCATTTCATATGGAGTTTCCTTCTTTCCTTTGCGAAAGAATAACCGGTTGGAGGAGTGACACGCCGTGGAGATGGCTTCGGCCCACAAGAAGAGTGGAGACTTAAACTCCGCCAACATGGACCTTGCCATATCCATAAGAGTCCGGTTCTTCCTCTCGGCTACACCGTTTTGTTGAGGGGTATACGCAGCGGAATATTGATGACGAATTCCCTCTTCACTAAGAAACTCATTCAAGGTGTAGTTCTTGAACTCGGAGCCATTGTCACTTCTAATGGCCAATATGGGAACATTGTGTTGACGTTGAACTTCATTGGAGAAGTCGATGACGGTTTGTTGAGTTTCATCCTTCGTCTTGAAGAAGAAAACCCAAGTAAATCTTGAATAGTCATCAACAATCACCAAACAATACTTCTTCCCACCAAGACTCGGTTGAGGTACGGCACCAAAGAGATCAACATGAAGAAGTTCCAATATCCTCTTTGATGAGATGATGGTGTTGCTTGGGTGGGGAGAATCATGCATCTTTCCTTCAACACAAGCCCTACAAAGACGATCTCTAGAAAAAGAAACATCCTCTTTTAGTCCAAGAATGTGGCCACCCTTGTGAAGACTTTGCAAAGTTCTCATATTGACATGGGACAAGCGGCGATGCCACAACCACCCCACGTCGGCCTTTCCGAATAAGCATATTGCTTGAGTGTTGGTTGACCCCGAAAAGTCCACCACAAACAACTCATTTTCAACATACCCAACGAACATGACCTTTAGAGTCTTGCTCCTCAAGAGTACCACCATATCAATAGTAAAATGGACATCAAAGTTCATCTTATTAAGAGCACGAACGGACATAAGATTGTAACCTAGAGACTCAACAAGCATGACATTTACAAGGGTGATATCCTTGCAACTACCACCTTGCCAAGACTCTTTACCTCGGCTTTTGACTTGTCACCATAAGAGACGGTTGAGTGATTTAGATTTGGTCTCAACTCCGTCATAATCTCCTTGCTTCCGGTCATATGACTAGTGCATCCACTATCAACCACCCATTTCGATCCACCGGAAGCATAGTCCTACAAGAGATCATTGTTTGGATTTAGGTACCCATTTCTCAATGGGTCCTCTTTGGTTAGCAACAAGGGTCTTAGGAACCCAAATAGAGTAATCAATGTAACCATCATAGGGACCAACATATTGTGCATAAACATCCCCATAATAATCAACATAAAGAATGTAGTTGGGATTGTTATGCCCCGCAAAGTCACTACGAGTGGTCTTGCCCCTTGTGGCACTACCACCCGCAATGGAAGTCTTGGCTTGTGCGGGCTTGGTCTTGATCTTCTTGTTGTTGCTCACTTTCTTCTTTGCCTCGGCTACATAACCAAGACCCTCCTTCCCTTTGTGTGGTTTTTGCTCAAACAAATAAGCAATACCCTTATCTTTACCTTTGGGAATAGAGGTCTTGGCAAGATCAACCTTCAACCTAGCATTTTCTTCAATAACATTTTCATGAACACGAGGAAGAATAGATATACTAGTTGAACTAGATTTAGAAAGTTGAGTTTGAAGTTGCTCATGAGACTTGACTAGAAGGGAGTGAGTCGTTTCCAAGGCCTTGTGAGCCTTGTCAAGCTTCTCCATATCCTCAAGAAGTCTAGCATTAGCAACCCCAAGTTCAACTTTCTCCTTTTTAAGCACTTTATATTTAGCAAAGACATGATCTCTATCCTTAATGATTTTATTAATGATATCATCATTTTTAGCATCAAGAGAATCAAGTCTTTCCTCAAGAGTACTTCTTTCTTCACTCTCTTCATCAAGAGAGGCATTCAAGGATGCTATGGAAGCATTCAAGGAAGCAATGGTGAGAGAATCCTCTCTCTCAATCTTACTCTTTTCTTCAAGGAGTTCTTCGGCCGCACATAGTTGTCTCATGAGAGACTCAACATGTTCTTTAGCTTCACCTTGCAAGTTAGTCATGAAGGTATCGAAAGCAACAAGTTCCTTCTTAATCACAAGACTAGATTGATCACTCATTTCATGCATAGTCTTGGGAGAAGGAGATGATACCTCGGTAACATGAGCCATGAGGCAACGAGCGTTGTTGGTGGAGAAGTTCTCATTGGGGGATTCAAAGAGAGAAGATGATGAATGTCGAGGTGTTTACCTCGGCAAGTCCCATGGTTGCTATACCTAGGGTTGATTGTGTGGTAGAGAACGCGTAGTGTTAGTGGAATTGACGGCTGACAAGCGGGATTTACCCAGGTTCTGGGCCCTCGAGTGAGGTAAAACCCCTACTTCCTGCCTGTCTGTATTTGATGTTGTGAATATGAGGGTTACAAGGATCCGGCGAGTTGCTGATCTTGTCGGGGTTTTGGTGGCTATGGATTGCTCCTCCTCGATCGATCACCCTCCCAGCCTTTATATAGGAGGCTGGGTCTCGGGATACATAACCGACCAAGGTTACATGTATGGAAAGTCTCAACCGACTATAACTTAATCTAGCTTGGAAAGCACTCTTCGTCTTGGGCCTTCCTTCGTGGGCTTCGATTAAACTTGGCCTTCTTTGATCATCACGTGCACCTGGTACCCTTACGCTGGGGTACCCGCAGAGTATAACCTCGTCATTAGCCCCCGAGTACTTGCTTGACTCGAAGAATCGAGCATGTGCTCACTTCATCGTGCACGTCGTAGTTTTTGCCTTTGTACTCCTGGTCCGATGTAGTTCTTCTAGTCTCAATTCATTTCAATTGCATGTGTATACAAGCCAAGGGATATTGACATAGTAGGCCCGATTCACTCGAAAATCGAGCTCAGTTAACTGCACATTCGGGCGAAACCTTACTAGTCTTCAGTCAGACTCGAGTCCCCGGACTCGAGCCTGGAACACAATCGAAAGATTTTGCCTAGGGATTATTACTTAGTAGGCCTGATTCACTCGAAAATCGAGCTCAGTTAACCGCACATTCGGGCGAAACCATACTAGCCTTCAATCAGATTCGAGTCCCCGGACTTGAACCTGGAACACTTTTGAAATTTTTGCCTAGGGATTTTGACATAGTAGGACTGATTCACTCGAAAATCGAGCTCAGTTAACCGCACATTCGGGCGAAACCATACTAGCCTTCAATCAGATTCGAGTCCCCGGACTCGAACCTGGAACATACTGGACAGACTCGACTCAGTCCGTTGTAGGTCTTACTGACTCGTTCTGCAGTTTAACTTTTGATACCTAACGCGTCCGTCAGGATTTTCATCATGTCTGTTGACACGAAAAAATTCAAGGGAAAACACTGTTGGAGCGTCCCTCGGCCCAGCTCGATTAATCGGCGGGTCTTACCTTTGCATTTGCGTATGCAGCATCCGGAACATCTGCGATTGGCATAGTCCGGGAATTTATGAAGTATGATTCTTTGGTTTGTGAAATATTTAATGCATTTAGTCGAGTCTGTAGTCGAGTGAATTTCTTACCTTTTTTGGAAATCTATGGGAGCGCGATAGCGCTCCCATGGGAGTAGCCCCCGAGATTGTGGTTTATTGTCTTGCAATAGAGGACAATCTCAAATCATTTCTCTGTGTTGCTTTTGTCAATCGAAATATTTTTGCTTTTTAAAATTCATGGGAGCGCGACAGCGCTCCTATGGGAGTAGCCCCCGAGATTGTGCTTTATTTCATTTTGAAGTAAAGAATAATCTCAATAGCTTTTGTTCCTTTTTATAATTACGAGAAATTTTGATACGCTCCCATGGGAGTACTTTTGCCAATCGAATCCTTTGTCGATTGTAATCTTGAATCCTTTAATCGAATGTGTATGCTATCTTTACACCTGACGTCATTCGTGACATCTTAAGCGTGCGCTCGCTGTTTTTGACAAGACATGTCTGTGTGGGCCCATTGTTTAGAGTTTTGACCGCAGAAGGCGCCGTTTCAACTTTGATTTGACCAGACGTGGTGTAATCGGGGCAGCCCCCGAGTGTAAATAGTCCTTTCTACATGTGATGTTAAATGATTTTGTGTTTTATGCCAGCCTCCAAGTCTTCGAGTAGGTTTGTGTTTGCTGTTTGCCCCAGTCCCCGAGCATATCGAGTGGGGTTGAGTTGTCTGTTTGACCCAGCCCCCGAGTATATCGAGTGGGGTTGAGTTGTCCGTTTGGCCCAGCCTCCGAGTCTGCCAAGAGGGGTTGTTTTGCCTTTAGTGCTTGTGGTATTCAGCCCCCGAGTCTATCGAGTGGGCTGCGAATCTTGTGCTTGCGAGTATTTGAATTAAAGTTTTGATGCCTATGTTTTTATGCTCCAAATCGATTCATAATCGATTGTATGAAACGAACCGCCGTAGAAGCTGTCGAGCTTGTGATGGGGATAGCTTCGATCCATTTTGTGAACTTATCGACTGCCACTAGTAAGTGAGTATGACCGCCTTTCGATGATTTTTCAGTGGCCCCACCATGTCAAGTCCCCATTGGGCAAAAGGCCATGCCAATGGTATGGTTTTTAGCGCGGATGCGGGTGCATGTGGCTTGGAAGCAAACTTCTGGCAACCGATGCACCTTTTGACTATATCCTCTGCGTCCCTTAACGCTGTAGGCCAGTAAAACCCTGCTCGGAAGGCTTTGGCTACGAGTGATCGACTGCCGGCGTGGTGCCCACAGGTACCTGCATGAATATCCCAAAGGAGGTCTTTGCCATCTTCGAGTGCAATGCATCTTTGGAACATACCTGAAGTGCTGCGTTTGTACAACTCACCGTTTATGATGGTGTATGCTTTTGCTCGTCGAGTGACGCGTCTGGCCTCGTTTGTATCTTCTGGTAGTTCATTGCGAAGTATGTATGCGAGTAAAGGTTGAGTCCATATTGGCTCAATGAGAAGTACCTCAATCGGAGGATCCTCTGTGCTTGGCGCTTTGTTCTTGTCTGTAGCTGCTGTCGTGGTCGAAGGTCGTTTGTCGATTGACCTATGCTCTATTCGTTCGAGGAAGACACCTGGTGGTACTGGTGCCTTTGTGGAAGCAATGTTGGCTAGTTTGTCAGCCTCTTCGTTGCTTTCTCTCCCTATGTGCCGCAGTTCGCAGCCATCGAAACTGCCCTCCATTATGTTGTACAAATCCCGGCAGGCGATCATGTTGTCTGCGATTGCGTCACAGGCCTTCATTGTTTGCTGCACAACTAAGTTAGAGTCGCCATAAATCATTAGTCGAGTGCATCCCATGGCTTTTGCCATACGCATGCCATGGATTAGACCTTCGTACTCGGCCTCGTTGTTTGATG
This sequence comes from Poa pratensis, assembly GCA_947311845.1. Lineage (NCBI taxonomy): Eukaryota > Viridiplantae > Streptophyta > Magnoliopsida > Poales > Poaceae > Poa > Poa pratensis. Next base: position 88,647,674 of record CAMZMU010000085.1, read on the forward strand.
GGAACTCGAAACCCATTTGCAAGACATAGCGCAGTTTATCGCCTTTTGGTGATATGAGTATGACGCCTGCTCCCGCTCCTTCATTCGTTTTGGACCCGTCGAAGTACATGGTCCAGGAGTTTGACACATTGTGCCTTGATGGCCTTCGGGTGCTCATACTTGATTCCGAGTGGTCCCAACTCGATGAGCCATTTTGCTACTCGCCCTATTGCGTAGGGGTTTGTCAGGACGTCTCCAATTGCTGATTTATTGACCACCGTTATCGGGTGTTCTGTGAAGTAGTGCGCCAGCTTCCTGGATGTCATGAACATGGTGTGAGGACCCCGGATTAGGTATCCGAGATTCTCGTTATGTTTCCTGCAACAATCCCATGATCAGTCTGTTGTTGCACATAACTCGAATTGGTATCACAGAACACCCATAAATACCGAATAAATTTACTTACTTGATTGAAGCCATAACTTCATCAGGTACTCGCAGCGGAAATCACCAAACAGCGTGGAGCCCAAGTCATTTGCCTTAACCCTATAGGCAGCTGACTAGGAAGCGCCCTAGTTCGCATTGACGTCATTAACCACTTCTTCTTCGAACAGCTCCTCTTCAGAATCTGGCTAAGACAATAGCCAGGGACGAAACCAATATGAGTACATTTGAATGTACTCGCAAACTACCCCGGAATAAGCATGCACTACTATTTTTATTGTTTAAATAAAACTTTCTTTGCTTTGAAAACTCCACCTCCTTATTGAAAAAGAGGAGGATGGACTTTTGTTTAATAAACCTTTGTTTGAAAATTCCTATAACTTTATTTGAAACAGGAAAGAAGGCTTTAGAACTTTTTCCCATAATTCAGTTTTTGTAAGAAGTCGCCTTTAAAACTTTTTCCCGTAAATACATCCTTGTTGAAAAAGGTAAGAAGTCTCTTTAATAAACATTTTCCCGGAAAATCACCATTTGTTTATTTCTCCAAAACTCCTCCTTTTTCGACCATAACCCTTCATGGTCATTCAATCCCAACAACCTCATACCAGCCCTTTGGTATAGTTGCCTAAAACATTTTCCACTTTCAATTCACAAAACTCTTCACTTCTTGACCATAGCCCGTCATGGTCAAATCATTCTCCAGCAACCTCATACCAGCCCGTCGGTAGAGTTGCAGATACAACACATCTCCATTTTATTTTCAAATCTCAAAACTTTGCAAAACTTGCACATGGTCAGAGGACAGCCTCCCAACTGTCCATATCCGAGGACTCGTCTATTCGAATTGTTTTACCCTCTGCAGAGGTAGCACGCTTTTCCCACATCCATCCGGCAACTCATCGTGTCAGCCACGTCCCGCCATACAAGGTGTATGCGAAGTTGAGTCACCGACCATAGCCTGTCCTTTGCTCATGCTAGTATTGGACCCTGCCACTATGACACTTTCCATCAACACTTAACCCAGCCCGTCGGAATCTAAGTGTGAGGACTCATAGTTCTGCCCGGCGACCCAAAGGTGGCGTCTTCAATCCTCTTTCTCCAATACACTCATACCGGCCTCCGGTAGACTTCTCTTAAGAGGACCCAGGTCAGGGGTAGGTCACCAAACCATCCCCTCATGGAACGGAGTCATCTCCGTTGTTGAGGCATCCCATACTAATATGAGCAAATTATATGACTACGCCCTTGCCCATATGTGGGTAAATGTGGTCGCACAGGTTATCGGCTGGTCGTCATAGTACAAAGACACAATGTGCATTTTTCATAAACATCACCATACTCCATTTCTTCACTTCCACTCCGACATCTCGGCATTCCATATCCACACAAGTATTTTCAAAGGAGTTTTGAGTAAACAATATTTTTCCCATCCTATAGTTTGAAATAGAATTTCCATCTAAGATCTCCATATAGGGTGTCAAAATAATATACTTATATTTTGGAAAAGGGTTTTCAAAATCATATCCTTTGTGGCAAACACCACATAAATCACTTATGCTCTTTATAAGTAAAACATGTGAAACAAAATAGATGTATATAGATGCAAGCTCAGAGAATAGCTTGCCTGATTTCAGCATGATGTTCCCGGGGCTTCTTCTCACTGATCAAAGAAATAAACTCTCATCCTTCTCCGATAAATCCTTTCCAAATACCACCCCGGTAGCGTTTATCTCTAGCGTCGCAACATGAAAATAAAACAACACGCAATAAGCAAACCAAACCTCAAGTGGTATACAAACAAGTAATCAAACCACAACATAGCACTAATTTAATCAAGCAACAAACTAAGATCTACATTTACAAGGACATTATACTCACAGGAGTATAACACCAAACACATGTTAAAAACATCGAGCACCAAGACATCTTCTTCTAAAGGTACCTAACAACCACTTTTCTCTAATCAGGAAATACTTCAGACAAAAGTTAAACCACCAATTAATCTTTGTAATTTAAAATATCTCACCAAGCTAAGGTGGATACACTAACCAGATATTTAAGCTAGTACTCAACTCAAAGACCATCTAGTTCATCAAGCAGGGCAAACATTTTACTCATACCAACATATCTAACAAATACCACTAACAGTACTAACATATTATAACAGGTGTACCACAACAATCATTAACCAGCAAGGCACACATATTAATCACACACAATATTCTCACATTAAAATAAATAAGCATAGCAATTCTTAATTACTAGAGGAAAAGTTATATAGGGAATAAAACCCTAACAAACACATGATTCACAAATAGCTCTCCTAACATGCTAGCAAGATTAAGGAAACACATCACAACAGTGGATTACCACCCTACACATGCTAGGAAACACATTTATAACCATAAGGTTATAACACAACCATTAATTAAAGCCCTAATAAAAATAGGCAGAAAAGGCCTAAACCTTATAATTAGCACCACAGTCAATCAGTGACTCCTAAATTCAAACCAATTTAGGGATATGTTATTCTATACATATAGAAGACAATCCAATTGGATTTACTACAAAATTCATCTCACACTGGTGTGTTTTCAAGAATGAATAGAACTTTTGTTTTAGGCTTCATTTGCATACAAGGCCAACAGATCTTGAAAGGTACCACTTCAGGCTTTCCAAGGAATTTTAGTTTGCAATATTTGGATCTATAAAACTCTAGATATCTAATTTTCAATGAAAAACATACTTTTTATAGGTTTAAATCTAGAAGGCACATAAAATAATTATTTTGCAAACAGCCAGTGCTGCATGTTTAGGAAAACTCACAGGAACACTACAAAATTTATATCATAATATTTGCACACATAGATCTACCACAACAGATTTAAATCTACACTGCAAAATTAAACAGGAAATAAAATAGATAATAGATCTACTAAAAGAAAAAGGGAAATTGGCCAGATCTGCCCAGATCTGAGCCGTGCGGAGATGGGCCGGCCCGCTGGCCTGCGTGGCGCGCACGCGCAAGCGAACAGGTACGCCGCCGTCGATCTGGAGATCGACGGCTCATGATCGTCTCCATCCTCAGGTCAGCAGCACGAACAGGGGCAGGGAGGAACTCGACGGGGGCTGCTGGCTGCTCACCGTGGGGGCTTCTGGGGACGGCGAAGACGGTGGAGAGGGGTGCGGAGGTCACGGGAAGGGCAGGGGCAGCAGCAGTTCTTGCCGAGGAACTTCCAAACTGCGGCGTCGTCGAGGACGTCCGTGACGGCCATGGGATGGCGGCGACGGTTCCGGTGGTCCTAAAAGCAAACGAAGATGTCTCTGAGGTAGGTCTGGAAGAGGGGAGCTCAGAGCAATGAAAATGGCGGAGGATGGTGGATGATATTGCTCGCGAGCTTCCCGGCAAGGTGACGGCCGGAGCGGAAGGAGATGGAGATGCGCAGTTCGATTCGCGGCTTCCCGCGGCGATTCCTTGGACGGGGATGGAGAGGACGTCGAGGCGGAGATTCTGGTGGTCTTGGATTTGGTCGGGGAGGCTTGAATCGACGGCGAGGCGCGACGGCGAGCTCGGCCACCTGCGGCTAGGGTTCCGGGTTGAGGAAGAAAAGAGAGAGAGGGAGAGAGCAGGAGGGCGAGTGAGGAGAGCAGAGCGTCTTGGGGGGGCCTTCTTATCTCCTCATAGAGCGGCAGGAGAGCGCGAGGGGGGGGGGGGGGGTCCGGGCGGCGACGCGCGGGAGCGAGCGACACGGCGGTGCGTCGTGCTGTTGCTATAGGTAAGAGATGACCATTTTGCAAATAACCCCCTGCTGGCCTTTTCTTCTATTTCCTTTATTTCTTTTTAAAACCAGTAGCTTTTAGACATTTAATTGACTCAGTAAAACATTTTCAAAAATTCTGAAATTATTTGGGTAGGCTCCCCACAACATGTGGAGGCTCCACAAAAATTGGGGTGTTCAAATAAAATGTTTTGAACTATATTTGTTCATAGGGCTTTAAATATATTTATTTATTTATTTTTGGTAAAAACCAATTTGACAAATTGAAATACCTTTGTAATTTGGAGACTATATATTTTGAGGAGAGAGTAATATGATGATGAGATGGTTATCATCTCATTCTTGGATTTTATAAGATAAAATAATTGTTATAACAAAAATAGAGAAATAGGTAGAGAGGGAAATTAAATAAGATCATTTCTTTTAATCAAGATGTTGTTTTGAGGGTGTGATGAAACATAGAGGTCTGGTTCTATTTTCAAGTCACATTCCAAATTTGTGGTCAGTGGGTTTTCAACTTAACATTCAAGTGCATTGGGGTAGTTATTCACCCAAGCAAACAATAAAACAAGAATTAACAATCAATACAATCATAAGTCCAATAAGCAAACAATCATAACAAGATCAACACCACAACCAAGTCCACACAATTCAAACCACAAGAATTAATCACACCACCATTTACATAATTAACAATACTATCTTATAAAAATGATCACACTTAATTATGACAAGATGATTGTTGAAAACTATCTCAAACTTTGTATTTTTGAAAAGGGTTTTGAGCAGAACAAAATATGTGGGGCAATATATTTCCCACTTGTGTTCTTTTTAAAATGAAATGATAATCATAGCTTATAAAATGGGGGTTGCATACAAATGCAAAATATCAAGTTTAAAGATAGATAGGAGAAAGCATATAGATCTCCACATTTGTGGGAACACATAGTTTTGGAAATAGTTTTACGTTCTCAAATAATGGGTATTAGTTTTGGTTGTTGCTAAACCAAGTATCATTGAAATGGAGTTGGCCAAAATAAGAATGGAAAAGGTACATGGAATATTTTTCTTGTCATGACATGATCACCAAAGTTAAATATATTTTTATATTGGTTGGGTCTTAGGTTTAATATTTACTAGTCAACATCTTAAACAACAGGTCACACAAGGTTCAACATAGCAATGGGAAGGAAAGCACTATCATCAATGAAATATTTCAAAAAGTTTTTGTTGGTTCTGAAATTTGGGTCTGGTAAAACTAAGTTTTTCTTAGTTCCAAAATTTGGGATGTTACACATGGCGTATGCCAATTTCTGATATTGCGGGTACCGCTGTTTGGACGGGGAGAGAACTTCACTTACGTAATATACTGGTCTCTGTATGCTTTGATTGTGTCCTTCTTCCATGCGGTCGACTACCAGCACGATGGTGACCACTCGATTGGTGGCTGAAATGTATAGGTAGAGTGGCTCATTTTCCTTGGGTGCTACGAGGATTGGAGGACTTGTGAGCATCTTTTTGAGTTCAAGGAAAGCTGCTTCGGCTTCGTCCGTCCACTCGAACTTGTCTGCTTTCTTCATCAATTTGTAAAACGGAAGTGCTTTTTCGCCTAGTTTGCTGATGAATCGACTGAGTGCTGCTACTCGACCAGCTAGCTGCTGTACCTCATGGAGTTTGGTGGGTCTCTTCATTGTGAGTATGGCCTGTATCTTTTCTGGGTCTGCTTCGATTCCGCGTGCAGATATCAAGTAACCCAAAAGTTGTCCAGCCGGGACACCGAAGGTGCATTTCTTTGGGTTAAACTTGATGTTGTATCGATTGAGGTTCTTGAATGTTTCCCGTAGATCACTGATTAGCGTGTCCTCCTTTTCAGTCTTGATGACAATGTCGTCGACGTAGACCTGAACATTGCGTCCTATCTGTTCTTGTAGACAGTTTTGCATCATGCACTGGTAGGTTGCACCTGCGTTTTTGAGCCCGAAAGGCATGGTTGTGTAGCAGTAGACCCCGAGTGGGTTATGAATGTCGTTTTGTCTTCGTTTTCTTCCTTCATCCGAATTTGATGGTATCCGGAGTATGCATCCAAAAATGATAACCGAGCGCATCCTGCTGTTGAGTCGATGATCTGGTCAATTCGTGCCAATGGGAAGTGATCTTTTGGACAGCATTTGTTCAGGGGGTAAAATCCACACACATCCGCAGGGTGTCCGAGTGCTTCTTTTCGACCAGTACAGGGTTAGCAACCCAATCTGCCTTTTTGATTTCTCGGATGAACTTCGCAGCAAGTAACCTGTCAACTTCTGCCTCGATTGCGCCTCTTTTGGGATCGGAGACACGGCGCATAGTTTGATTGACTGGTCTAGAATCTGGCTTGAGTTGTAGAGAGTGCTCGACGAATTCCCTGGGAATACCTGGCATATCAGCTGGGCACCATGCAAATATTTCCCAGTTTTCACGGAGGAATTCGACGAGCGCGCTTTCCTGTTCGCTAGTAAGACTCGATGATACGTTGACCGTTTTTGAGGGATCAGTCAGATGCACCTGGTGCTTCCTTGTGTCATTGGTGGCATTGAATTCTCTGTCGGATGCTAGCCTCTTGTGTTCTGGCATAAGTGTGTGGTCGTTAGAGATCTCGAGTTTAGCGAGTGACTGCTCCATCCCGTACATCTCGGAGATTTTGTTGAAGTCACGGTCACATGAATCTGACCTTTGAAAATTTCCGTCGACTGTGATGACTCCTTTCGGCCCTGGCATTTTGAGCTGGAGGTAGGCGTAGTGTGGGACAGCCATGAATCGAGCGAAAGCGGGGCGCCCAAGTATTGCATGGTATTGTGACTTCCAGTCAACCACTTCGAACTCAATCGACTCGGTTCTGAAATGAGTAGGATCTCCAAATGTAACATCGAGTTGTACTGTGCCTTGCGATAGTACCGCTTTGCCCGGGACGATACCATGGAAGGTATTTGTGGACTTCGGCAAGTTTTCGACTGATTTGTTCATCCTGCGCAGTGTATCCGCGAAGATTATGTTGAGGCCACTTTCTCCGTCCATGAAGACCCTGGTCATGGCGTAGCCTCCGATCTGAGCGTCAAGTACCAGGGCTGCGTGCCCTGGTCGATATACTGCGGGTGGGTGGTCCTCTCGATCGAAGATAATTGGAGTTTCCGATCCTCTCAAAAATCTGGGACAGCTGGGGGTGCCATGACTGCCATGTTGGCGTTTCGAGTGTGCAACTTCTGCTCTCTATTGGATGGACGTCCTCGTTGGATCATGTTCATCTGCCCGCGGGTTACGGGATATTTTTGCTCATCTCCTTGCTGCATTTGGTGCACGGCTGCTGCCATTTGTGTTCCCGTATTGGGTTGTGCTGGTACCATGTATACTGGAGTCGGTTGCGCTTGTGTTGGTGCAGAATACACCTGAGTAGGCTGTGTTTGCAGTGGTACGGAATATACCTGTGTTTGTTGTACTTGTTGCAGCGCTGGATATGCGTGAACAGGCTGTGCTTGTGGCGCAGTCGATGGAGTCTGCGTTAGTTGAGGAGGTGCGCGCCCATCTCTTTGTAGTCGCAGTATGTGTTCAATCGCAAGTTGATCGAATTCCCTGCAATTTCTCAGTGAATGGTTAGAGCGTAGCTTACCGTCGTCCCCTTTGTACAGATGGAATCTGCAGTAATCGTCCATCCTTTCTTCGACTGAGCGCTCAGGCTCTTTGTCTGCTCGCCTGCGCCATTCTGGCCTCTTGTAGCTATCGCGGTTGTCGCGTCTGTTGCCTCCATAGCGATCTCGACTATCGCGGAGATCATCTGTGCGATGGTCTCGATTATCACGGCGGTCATCTGTATGATGGTCTCGACTGTCACGGTGATCGTCGGATGATGGCCCTTGAAGAGGTTGATCTACGATGCCAGAAAACACTTTGCTTGATCTCTGGTGCGTAGTTACCTGCGTCAAAAGTAAATGGGTTAGGTTGAGACTCCAAGTGCAGAGTGTGTAGTAGTGGAAGACGTGTTTTCCCCACAAGGGTGACTCGAGGGTTTAATATCGAACTCTCGGGGAATCAGTAGTGAAGATATATCTTCTTATCCTTCTTTGGTTACCTACAAAACAAAGTTAAATGTTTTGGTCCTCAACCTCACCTGTGGTTGTCAAGCACAAGGTGTAAGAATGATATCAAGATAGTTATGCAATGCAAACAGGAAATAAATATGCAATGGTGGTGGATGCAATGGTAAATGATATTTTTGGGTTTTTTAATGATGTATGCAAGATGAAAAGTATTTTTGTATTTTCGGATTTAATGATGGCTGAAAATGGAAAAGTGGTATATTGTGTTGGAAAGGTGTTTCTTATGATTAAAAATGGACCGGGGTTCATGGTTTCACAAATGCACTCTCTCTTTATAAAGTGGCAGACAATGGAACACACACAGAGTTAACATATGAGATTGCAACACAAAGTTTGATAACAAGTTACTTAGATATATGGGCATCATGTCCTAACATAGAGACCTTTTGGTTATTAGTCTCTCTTATACTCCACCAAGAAGCGAACCAAATCATAACACCTCAGTAATTAAGATGACTCAGAGTATAGCAATAAGTTTCATGACATGAAGTGAAAATAAGAACATGCTGGATCTAGTCACAGGAAGAAGCTTGGTCACCCTCAACCCTTGCAGCATGGTATTTTAGTTTATCCCTAGTGAGGTAACAAAGTAAGGTAAACACCCAAGTGGATCGCGATATTAAGTTGTCAGCTTACCGCACTCACCACTCCCCGTTACTCCAACTAATGCACACATCACCCCACACACGCTCTCATAAACATGCTTGATCATAACAAGTAGACAAGAACGGGGTACATAATATGCATCTATACTCATAACTGAAACAAACATTGCAATCTCAAACATATATTAACTCATAGAAAGATACACCACATAGGTATTAAAAATATGACCGTAATCATGTTCAGCAGCTCATACGGTACTAATTAGTAAAGCTCAAGAGAGGAGAGATACATAAGTTACTTCCACAAACCATAGTCCAGAGGTGGACTACTCCCTCTTCATCATGGAGACGGTGGAGAAGTCGATGGAGAAGATGGAGACCACGCCGGCAGCGCCCCGCCGAAGTTTTCCCACTCCAATCTGCAGCTCCTGATCTCCGTTTCGGTGTTTCTGTGTTTGTGCGGCGCTCTCTTCGCGAAACGCCAGGGGACCTTTTTTATAGGCGTTTTTAGGTCAAGACGGAGTCGGTGGATGAAAAATCGACGGCAGCGGAGCCACGAGGCCCAAACGAGTGGGCCCCACGCAGCCACAGTACCTGGCCGCGTGGGCCACCCCCTTTCTGTCTTGCGAGCTCCGTTTGCTTGATTCCTTCGCTCTTACGTCTTCTTCCTTCCAAAATAACGACCTCTGTATTTTTCCAGAATTTTATGACGATGTTTGGGTCCCTGAAACATAAAAGGAAAGAAATATGGTTTTCTGCCTGCGCAGGGTTAATTCCATAAAAATAGGAAACAATTGATTTATTTCCTAAAATCATTAAATAACAGTAATATAACCCTTATATGATGCAAATATGATTGGAATATGTGTGATATAGTGCAAAGTTCATGTATGCATTTTACATGCATCAACATCCCCAAGCTTAACCAATACTCGTCCTCGAGTATGAAGGTGATAAAACTAACATGGGCTTTGCAATATTGCACTAACAATGGATATCAAAGATGATTGCTACTGCTACATAGAGTCAAATGATTCATTCTTCAAAGGAGTAGCAATATGCAAAATAGTTTATGAACTGATATCAAGTATTCAATGCAAGGATGTTCAATGATAGTTCACAAAGTGTAACATAACAGATAGTAGTATGGACATTCTTACTTTTGCATACATGTGGTCCATAGAGTGATGATGAAAATCTGAATATATTTGGTGGACACTTTGGAAGATGAATAAGTGAGTAGAGGTAAAGCATGCATAAGTTTCATCTAACTTCCAAACTCTCCTACTTAAGTTAATGATTGCAATGTGGTAATCCTTGGTGTCAAGCTCTCATTACCCTATCATAGCATCTTGAATGATTATAGTTTAATGTGAGAGCAAATATGAGTAGTGTGCTTGACAAAGTAAAGGTTGGATGTCTCATGCCCCTTGAATACAAGTACCTACACCATGATTACTCAACTTGGGAAAAGCAAGTTCAAGTTATCTATCATTGTAAGTAATAATAGTATCATCAAGAGCGTCAACTGGGGTACCTCTTGTCTGTAACATCCAAGTTTTTCAAAAAGTTGAAAAAATCAGAAAAATTTAAAAACTTTTGAAAACTATAATGTATTTTGCTTTAAAAAGAAAAATCATGCATGCATTCATCATCATATAGCATTGTTTGCATTTGGATATTTCAAAAGTGGGAATTATAATTCCACTTGAAAACATATTAAGAAAATATAATAAAAGGGCAAGATATGCCTTATATATTATTTGACTTTTATTGTTTTATTTGTTCTATTCAAATTTTGGCTGTGACTTGATGGTACTTATTTAGGAAGTATTTTTAATCCCAAATTTACTTGTGTGGTGTTTTATTTAAGAAACAAATTTTGTGTTCTAAAACCTATATTTTAAAATAGACATTAAGTTTCAAAATTCCTTTTAACCTCATTTCAAAAATTCTTGTGATAAAATAATATTTAAAATTCTATTCGAAGGTTTCAATACAAAGACTTTGATTTTACAAAACTATAGGAGTTGGTTTGAATTGATTTGGTTTTATAAATCAAAAGTTACAAAGTTTTCAGAAATTAGAAAAGGAAAAGAGAACAGGAAAAAAAATGCGAACCTAGCCCAACTGGGCCAAGCCCATCCTTTTCTCTCTCGCACGCGCAGCGGATAGCAGCCCAGCAGCCCAACACCTGTCTCTCTAGCTGACACCCGGGCCCCGCATGTCATCCCTCTCCTTCAACGTCTCGTGCACGCAAGAAATCCCCAAAACAAACCCTAACAGAATCGGATCAAATCCGCTAGGATTTGGTCGCGATCTTCCCGGGACTCTTGCCTCTTATAAATCCCCGATCACGCCGCCTCTTTCCCCTCAAAAAAATTTCATCAACAAGCCGCCAGGCTGCCCGCACTCTACCTCAGCCATCCGCCTCTGCCGCTGGTGAAAACTTCAACCTCCGGTGAACCTCGGCAACTCCGAGCCCTCCCACCTCTTCCTTTCTTCGTATTTATTCTTTGCGCATCGTTTTGACTAGGTGCAGTACCTTATTTCACACCAGATCGACGCATCCGTCCTCAACCGAAGCAAGCCGCCGCCGTCCTCCACTCCAACGAGCTATTCCAGGAGGAGCAGGACACGCAGGAGACCACCACCTCGCCACCGCAACCGCCTCGTCGTCCTCTTCGTCGTGGTATGTTCCGTTCAACCCCGTAGACGGTAGATCTCCGGAACGCGCGAGGCCGTGCATGCCGGCAATGGCGCGGCCGCGGATTAGATCTCCGGTTAGGTTTCCGGCGACGGCACCGTCCTTTTTAGATGTTTTCGTTCTGAGCCGTTAGATCCATCTCGTACGATCTAGATTAGATGTCTTAACCGAATCGGTACGGACAAATCACACGAGGCCACGTCGACGCCGAGTCAGCAGCATCATCAGCGCCACGTCAAGCCCAGTCAGATCCAGTCAACGCCTCGTCAGCGCCAGCATGGAGAAGATTTTTCTGTTTTATTTTTATTTTGCGGTTTTGCAGAAAAGTCCCTGGAAGTTAAATTTATCATTAATTTTTATTGGCTAGGCCAAATTTTGCAAACTTTATATTTTCGAAAAGCTTATGACTTGTAGAAACTTTCTGTGTGGTTAGTTTCATGTTTTGACAAATTCAAATAAGTTCAAATTTTCAAATTGTTTGTTTAAGTAAATTTGACTTAACTTGAGTTTAAAAATTTATTTTTGGGCAAATCCAATTGCTATGGTTCTGTTTAATTAATACTTGGCCGTAGGAATACTCTACCAATTTTTTTTAAAAGTATTTTCTATGATTTTTGTAATTAATATTGATTAATTACTTTTTAGGTGTTATTTTAATAAATAAAATTGATTAAAATTATTTTTCTTCATCTATTCGGCTAATAAAATGACTTAGTCATATTTTTGATCACTTTAGTTACAAAAGTACTTAGAAATATTTGCCTCTCCAAACAAAGTAATTTTGTTCCTTAAAAAAATATTTGATAATTATTTGACAACACTTTTCCTTAGAAAATTCCTTAGAAAATTTCAACACCTTAAAAGAGCTAAATCTTTTCCTTAGAAAATTTAGCATCTTGAAAACTTAGTTGTTTTAGAATATTCTCCTAAGTGTTATTTTTGACAAGTGTTTGTCCTTAGAAATTTTTATCAACTATTGTTTTAAAGTATTTTTCCTTAGAAAAATACCAACACCTTATTTTATGAACCCTTACTTAGAAATTATTTGACTTATTGTTTGACCTCTTTGGTCCTTAGTCATTTTTGGACCATCTTACTTGTCTTGCATTAACTTAGAATAATTTCATGGCATGGCATGCATCTCTAGTCCTTAGAAATATTTTGCACTTCTTACATGACATTCCTCCTTAGGAAAAAAATTGAGGATGCATGTTAGTCCTTTTGACCCTCCTAGTCGAAAACCACTAAGTTAGAATTAGTGGAAACCAATGAAGGACTTAGCCAAGAAAACAAGACTACAGAAGCATCTCCAAGAAGTAAGAGTACTTAGAAGAAAATCAAGAAGAAGTTCATGAAGACCAACCACCTACATTTTTCTAAGTCTTTCTTTCCTTTCTGTCCTTTCTTCCTTCTACTCTTAGACTTCATGGTGGCTAAGTTATATTCAAGACCAACCTGGATGCTGCCAACATCATCAAGTCTTCAGAACCATCAAGTCTACAGGATTAAATGAAGTCAACACACCAAGAAGAAAGCTACAAGGAAGCCTGGAGAAGATTCTTGGAAGCCCACTACATTCTCTCTTCTATCCTTTTTCTTTCTTCCTAATTCTGTCTTTCACTTTGGACATAGACCAAGTCCTTGGTGTTTAAGACTAAGTTCCTAGAGTGCTAATTGAAGACCATTTGTAACATCCCAAAATTATTATCAGGATTATATTCCAAAAATGAGAGCCAACAAAAACTTTTGTTGCTTATTGTATGTTAATTGCTTTTGTTACTTGAGATGTTGTTCTTGCTGTTTGTGTGGTGTTTGCACTAGTGAACACTAGTAAGAAGAAAGAAAACAAAATATAAAATCAAAGCAAGAAAATAAAAGTGACAAGTTGTCACATAAAAATCTCCAAGTGACCAACTCAATTATTTTCAAACCAAAGTCAGTGGAGATGTAATGTCAACACTCCCCATTTTGTTCCTACCACTTTCCCCTCTCAAATATTATTTTTGAACTAGTTTTGAAATTCTAAAATAAAAACAATTGAAATAAATTCAAATAACATAAACAAAGTACTATAAAAGAAAATGTTTCAAAACATTTTATTATTTTATGCCAATTTTTGTGGAGCTTCTGTACATTATGGGAAGGCCCCACAAATTTTTGCAAATTTTTCTAAAATGTTTAAATACCCTAATTAAATCCTAGAAAACCTTCTGGTTTTAACAGAAGGACTAAAACAGAAATAAAAAAAGAAGCAGAGAGGAGGCAGGGGGTTTTCTGCGAAAATGTCATCCCCTACCTCTCTCCCTCGCCCCGACGTGCCGCCGTGTCGCCTCCACCGTCGTCGCCGTTTCCGAGCCGCCCAGGCCCCCCTGCGCGCGCGCCCGGAGCCTCTGCTGTCTCTGCACCGCAGGGAAGAAAACGGGCACCTCTCCCGTCGCCTTAACGCCGATGTTCCCCGACGACCGCCGCGGATGCATTGGACGGCGCCGAGCTAATTGGCCCCCGTCTCTGCTTCCCGACACGCACCACTCCTCTAGATGATTCTAGAACCTCGCCGGACCCCGTTAAGCCCCAAGCCGCCACGAGCCTCTGCACCCTCGCCGGGTAATCGCAGAAATGGTCGCCGTGGACGCGCAATGGCCGCCGCCGTAGACCCCGACCATCGTGGACCGCCCCGAGCTATAAAAGCACCCTGAGACCTCACTGGAACACCACACCTCCCTCGAGCTTTCCCTCGCCTCAATTTCGTCTGTGCACCGCCGGAGGGCAGTGCACTGCCGCACCCGACGCCGCCGTTGAGGTCGAGCACCACCACAACGCCACACCCTCCCATTCTTCCCTCTGACCCCTCTACGCTGTTGCCCAAGCTCACCGCACTCACCCAGGCTTCTTTTCCCTCTTTTTAGCGCACGGACGCGACCCCGAAGCTCCGCCGAAGTTGCTGCCCGACGCCGACGAAGAGCGCGACATCGCCGCCGTCGACAGAGACTTCCCCAGCAACTGCCGCTCGCACCATCGTCTTCCCCGAGCCGCCGCCGTCGATTCGCGTCATCGCCGCTTCCTCCCGAGCCCCTAGGTGAGAGATCCGTCCACCTCGCCGTCGCCGGCGCGGCAGCGCCGCTCGTTTTAGGTCGTCGCCGATGGCGACCTCCGTGAGCCGTTGGATCGAAGATCTACGGCCACGTACCGCTTCGTGTTAAGTTAGACTGCCATGTGGGTCCCACTGTCATAATTTTAATCTTTTCCCTCGCGCGCGTACCGTTTCGCTGAGTCACTGACGGGTAGGACCCACCCGTCAGGGATTTCAACATTATCCACAACAGTGGATTTTTCTAATTTAAATTCTCTGAAATTCTCAGTACTGATGTCAACTTTAAAATTAAATATCTCGAGATTTAGGAATCCAAATAAATCAAACTCAAATGTTCTGGAAAGCTTATGAAATTGTTTAACCAACACAATTGGTCTCATGTCATTTAATTAAATAATTAAAAAGTATTATTGAAAATGCCACAGAAGGTTTAAAATCTAAACTTGTTTGTTTCTGATACTCTGTTAGTCCAAATAATTCCAAACCAATTTTGCTAGCTTAGTACTGCCTTGTGTTAGCTCCCCTAATTTTGGTAGAATTAATTAAGTAGTATAATTGTGACTTTAAGATAAACCCTTCTGGACTAAAACAGACAAATATGTTTATTGGTTGATCCAAATGAGTTAGGACCAATTTTGTTAGCTCACATATATCCATGTTTAGTTACCCCTAAAAGGGTTTAATTTTTGGAACAATATAATTTAATTGGTAGCTAAAACTTGATTATTAAGCTACTGGATTCAATCCAATGTGTAGGGAGTTTGGTAACTCCAAATGATCCAATTCAAATTGGGTTGTATTCTACACATCAGTGGCTTTCCATAGAATTTTAGTTTGTATTTTTGTGACCAACAGAACTCAAGTTGTGGAATTAAACATGAATAACTAGTTTCTGCCATAATTTGGACTTAATTAAATAATGTTTAATTCAATTTATTTGAAAACCAAATTGTGTGGTTTGATGTGTGCAGTAGCAATTGTGATGTTAATGATGGTTATGTTGAGGTGATTGCTTGTATAGCTTAGTGATTGTTTGTATTGTTTGTTTGTTAATTAGACGAGAACGTTGTCGGATATATCGAGGAAGGAGAGTTTGCTGAATTTGAAGAACAAGAGCAAGATCACTTTGCCAAGCAAGGCAAGCTATTCTCTGAGCTTGCACTACCAACATATGCATCTACTTTCATAATATGTTTACTCTCAAAGCAAGATTTACAAAACCCATTTCAAAAATATATGGATATTATTTTGCCACCCTATGTAGTAGTTTATATAAAACTTTAGGATGGGAAAACAATGTTGTTTATTCAAAACTCCTTTGAAATGTCTTGTGAGTTTATGGAACGCGAGATGTCGGTGCTGTGTTGGAAAGGTGGAAAAATGGTGATGTTTGTGAAAAATGCACAGTGTCCTAGTACTATGGAAACCAATCCTACCCTGTGCGACCACATTTACCACATATGGGAAAAGGCGTAGTCATGTAGTTTGCTCTTATTAGTATGGGATACCTCATCGACGGAGATGACTCCGTTATGCATGAGGGGATGGTCCGAGGATCTACCCCCTGACCCGGGTCCTCACACAAGTTGGTGGGGAGGATAGAAGGTTCCACCATAAACCGCCGGACAAAACTATGAGTCCTCACACTTAGGGTTTCTGACGGGAAACCGGACTGGGTGTCGATGGAAAGTGTCATATGGGAAGGATCCTATACTAGCATGAGCAAATAAGAGGCTATGGCCGGCGGCTTACTTCGCATACACCTGGTATGGCGAGACGTGGCAGACACGATGAGTTGCCGGATGGATGTGGGTTAAAAGCGTGCTACCTCTGCAGAGTGTTAAAACTATTCGAATAGCCGAGTCCTCGGATATGGACAATTGGGAGACTGTCCTAAGACCTTGTGCAAGTTTTAAAAAGGCTTTGAGTTTTTAAAAGAAAAATGAAGTGGAGATTGTTTCCTACACCTATACCAACGGATCGGTATGAGGTGGTGGATGAAAGTGGACCATGACGGGCTATGGTCGGGAAAAAGGAGAGTTTTGGAAAAACAGATGAAAAGGTGACTTCTTTAAAGATAGTTATAAAACTCTTCTTACCTTTTTCAATAAAGATATAGAGATGTTTTAAATAAGAAAAGTTGTCAACTAAAATAAAACTGGTGCATACTCATGTTGGGATAGTTTGCGAGTACATTCAAATGTACTCATATTGGTTTCGTCCCTGGCTATTGTCCTAGCCAGACTACGAGGAGGAACACTACGCAGAGCAGGAATATGGCGACTTCTACGCCAACTAAGGATCTCCACAAGTCAGCTGCCTGTCGGGTCGTCATCGTTAGAATATGATGTCGATTACGCCGTAGCTTCCGCTGATATATTTGGTTTGGCCCATGAAGGCACCTATGTAAGAACTTGGTCTAAATGACCATTTATGTAAGACTTTCTATTCGGTACTGTAATGGATGTAAACTTTGGTATCCAATTCGGATTATGTGCAACGACAGACTGATCACGGGATCGTTGTGTTAAGCATAATCGGGTATTTCGGACAGCTAGTCCGGGGTCCCCACAGACTTGGTATCAGAGCCATCCTGACTTTAGGAAACCTTAGTTAGCATGGTCGTTTGTCAAATGTTACAAAAGATGAGTTTCTAAAAAGAAAGGAATGAAGTATTTTCGAAAATTGCTTATCTCCAATCCTCTTACTTATGCAAAATTTTACTCTCATTAAATGTTACATTTTCCTTAGTATCCCTAAAATTTTGTACACCTCTCATTAAGTTTAAAATTTGACTCACTTGTTGCCCTACTATATTAAAATTTTGATTTACTTGTCACCTAACTAACTTAAAATTTTGCTTAAAAACTGTAGATGGCACTCCACTGGACCGAGTTCGTTCAGCTGGAGAAGGACAGCAAGCTGACGTTTGAGAGGGACTTGTTCGAGTTGACCAAGCTGTTAGGTCGCCCCGCTCCAGAGTTTGAGGGAGCTCAGATTGATGTTCACGGTGTTGGAAGGCTGAGCTGGCTCATCAGATCGTCAGTTCGCAGGAACATCAAGTCTCCCAATTCCGGACACTCATCTTCACCACCAAGGAGGCCACCTGGGTTGACGGTCTCTGTACTGCTACACAGAGGATGCTATCCCGACTTTGTGAGGAGCACAAGGCGGAGTTAGTAGACTCCCGGTTCCGGTTCTACGGGAGGCGCAACTGTGATGGACACCCTACTCCTTCACCTTACCACCCGATGTTTGGGAGCTACATCATGGACATGGAGATCTTACTTCAGTGCACTCAGGATGATCTGTTGCGCACTAGGATTCAGCTCCACTTCGACCGCGAGTCGCTCGTTGAGCTTCGCGAGAACGAGATGAAGCTGATGGTGGAGAAGGTTGCTCTTCTCAGGAAGAGGGCCCAGCTGAGGAAGACTATCGTGAAGCTCCGCACGAAGGTGGCAGAGCAGGATGGACTGATTGAGGATCTTGAGCACCATACTGACGAGATGGAGGAGGAGGGCGAGGATCTCCGCAAGGAGAACGACGCTTTCCTCAGTGACGATGATGACTTCGTGGAGGAGATGGACTGTGAGGAGGAGGATGATGAGGAGGAGTTAGTTGACGAGGAGGAGGAGCCACTCGAGCCAGTTCTCGAGGATGAGGAGGAGGATCCCGAGGAGCCAGCCTACCAGTCAGATGCTGACGTGTTAGAGCTGGAGGTTCCACCTCAGTAGGCGAGTGACTTGATCACTACCGCAGGATTAGGTTGACCCCCTATAGCTAGTCGAGTAGTAGCAGTGGTTCTTTTGGAAACCAGATGTTATGTTGTAAGCTTGAGGTTGTAAGCTTGATGTTGATGTGAACTCTTGATGTATTGTTTGTGAAATATAAGTATGTTTGTCTTGTTTAAAATTGTGTGAACTATTTTCATATAACTCTTAGGATTAATCAACCGCTTGAGAGATCATCTTTTCCCTTAGTCGAACTTTTCTTGCCTTGTCTCTTATACCCGGTGTGCTTCAGGATGCCACCCCGTCGCAGCAATGCGGAAGGATCAGGATCAGCACCACCACCACCGGACCCAACCCCCACCCAACTTCTCGCACTTATCATGGAGGAGCGTGAAAATGCCCGGCAAGAGCGCCAAGCTCATCTCGCTGCCTTACAACAACTCGCAGCCGCTTACAATAACAACAACAACAACAACAACAACAACAATGGTGGTAACGGCAATGGTGATGGAAACCAGCGATCTACCTTGGGTGATTTTCAGAAGACCAACCCACCCACCTACTCCAAGGGACTTCACCCACTAGAAGCCGATGATTGGCTTCGCACCATCGGCAATAATCTTGAAGTTGCTGCTGTGGGAGAAAATGAGAAAGTGCTGTATGCAACCCACTATCTCGCTGGACCTGCAAGAGCTTGGTGGGAGACTACCAAGACTCTCCAGCCAGCTGGTCATGTCATCAACTGGGCTGAGTTCCAGGAGAAGTTCCGCAAGAAGCATATTCCAGTGGACTATTGAGAGGAAGAAGGATGAGTTCCGCAAACTGAGGCAGGGAAGTAGAGATGTGGTCGGTTATCTTGAGGAGTTTACCGACTTATCTCGGTATGCTCCTGATGACACCGACAAGGAAGAGAAGAAGATGGAGCGTTTCATGAGTGGACTTCATGATGAACTTCAGTGTGCTTTGGTTATCCATGACTTCCGTGATCTGGAGTCACTTGTGGACAAAGCCATCCAGCTGGAGACCAAGCGCAAGTCGATGTATGAAGGTCGCAAGAGGAGGATGAATGCTCAGGAAGGCTCGAGCAGCCAGAAACCTCGTATCTTTCAGCAGAACACCAGGCCTGCCTATCGTCCACCCCAAGCTCCACGCCCAAATTACCCTAACCGCCCAAACAACTTCAACCGCCCCAATGACAATAACCGTCCCGGAGGAAACTTCAACAACTTCACCGCAATCCCAATGTGATCTGCTTTGAATGCGGCAACAAGGGTCACTACTCCAAAGAATGTCCCAATCCCAAGAGGAATGTCCAGCGCCCCAATGCGCCGGCACAGAACAATGGTCAAGGCCGCAATGGAAATGGAAATGGCAAGAATGCCGCACCTCGCGGAAATGCTGCTGTTGCCAAGGGTCGTCTGCACCACATCAATGCTGAAGAAGCTCAGGATGCTCCGGATGTTGTGCTGGGTACGTTCCTTGTCAACTCAGTACCTGCAACTGTTCTGTTTGATTCTGGTGCTACCCATTCATTTGTTACCCAAGAATTTGTTGCTAAGGGAGGTTTAGTTAAGAGCCTCTTACCCAAACCCATGGTCATCCAAATCCCAGAATCCACCGTAGAGACCAGATGTTTTGCTCCGATGTACCCCTTGAGATCAAAGGAGAGAAGTTTCCAGTTAACTTAATTGTTCTGGGAACCCAAGGCATCGATGTTATACTCGGTATGAATTGGTTAGCCAAGTACCATGGTCGAATTGACTGTGCCAGAAGAGCTGTATCCATCACCACCGACAAAGAAGTAGAAGTGGAGTATGTGTCTAAAACTAGTCAACCTCACCCAGGCTGCCATGAGAGCATAGCTCGACCCGCCCTAGATGAGATCCGTGTTGTTCATCTGTTCAAGGATGTTTTCCCAGAAGAATTGCCTGGTATGCCGCCAGATAGGGATATTGAGTTCATAATTGAGCTTATTCCAGGAACATCCCCCATATCCCAAAAGCCTTATCGGATGAATCCGGAAGAACTGGTTGAGTTGAAGAAACAGTTGGCTGATATGCTAAGCAAAGGTCTTGTCCGCCCAAGCGCTTCACCATGGGGATCACCCATTATTTTTGTGGACAAGAGAGACGGTACCACACGCCTGTGTGTGGATTATCGCAAGCTGAATGACGTGACCATTAAAAACAAGTACCCTCTTCCCAAGATCGAGGATCTGTTCGATCAAATGAACGGAGCCCGAGTCTTTTCAAAGATCGATCTTCGGACAGGTTACCATCAGTTGAAGATCGAGAGACAGATATTCCCAAGACCGCCTTCACCACTCGTTACGGTTGTTTGAATACACCGTGATGTCTTTTGGTCTGACCAATGCCCCAGCCTATTTCATGAATCTCATGAACAAGATTTTCATGGAGTACCTCGACAAGTTCGTGGTAGTTTTCCTTGATGACATCCTTATTTATTCCAAGACCGAAGAAGAGCATGCTGAACACCTGCGTCTAGTTTTGGAGACCCTCCAAGAGCACCACTGTATGCCAAACTTAGCAAGTGTGAGTTTTGGCTCAGTGAAGTGGCATTTCTTGGACATATTGTATCCGCTGGAGGAATTTCTGTTGACCCTGAGAAGATACAAGCCATTCTTGACTGGTTATCCCCAACCAATGTTTTTGAAATCCGAAGCTTTCTCGGACTTGCCGGTTATTACCGCAAGTTCGTCGAAGGATTTTCCAGTATAGCCAAACCTCTGACCCAACTGTTGAAGAAGGACAAGAAATTTGAATGGACTCAGAAGTGTGAGGATAGTTTCCAAGAACTGAAGAAGAAACTAACCTCAGCCCCAATCCTGATCATGCCAGACGTCACCCAGAGTTTCGACGTGTATTGCGATGCATCACGCCTCGGACTTGGTTGCGTTCTGATGCAAGAAGGCAAAGTTGTGTCGTACCTGTCCCGGCAGTTGCGACCGCATGAAGAGAATTACCCAACCCATGACTTGGAGTTAGCTGCTGTGGTCTTTGCTCTTAAGAAGTGGCGTCCCTATCTTGCGGGACATCGCTGCGAGGTCTATACAGATCACAAAAGCTTGAAGTATATTTTCACCCAGAAAGATCTGAACCTGCGACAGAGGAGATGGATGGAATTAATCAAGGATTATGATATTGGAATCCATTATCACCCCGGAAAGGCTAATGTAGTTGCCGATGCCCTTAGTCGCAAACCTTGCACCCTGAATGCCCTGATCCAAGCCGAACAGCCAGCCTTGTTCAAAGACTTCCAAGATTTTGGACTAGAGCTTGTTAGCTATGGTTATCTCGCCAATTTAGAGTTAACCCCAACCCTGATGGATCAAATCAAAGAAGCCCAGAAAGGTCATGAAAGCATAGAGGGAATTAGGAAGAAAATTTCCCTCGGCAAAGCACCCGGTTTTACCGAAGATGCTGAAGGAGTGCTGAAATTCAATGACCGTATCTGTGTGCCCAATGTCACGGAACTTAAGGAGTTAATCCTGAAGGAGGCCCATGAGACCCCTTATTCAATCCACCCCGGCGGAACCAAAATGTACCAAGACCTTCGAGAAAGATTTTGGTGGCATGGAATGAAGCGAGAGATTGGTTCATTCGTAGCCAAGTGTGATATCTGTCAGCGAGTCAAGGCTGAACATCAGCGACCCGCTGGATTGCTTCAACCTTTGAAAATTCCCGAGTGGAAGTGGGACGAGATTGGAATGGATTTTATTACCGGACTTCCAAGATCCAACCGAGGCCATGATTCCATCTGGGTCATC
The DNA here is from genome assembly GCA_947311845.1 of Poa pratensis. Lineage (NCBI taxonomy): Eukaryota > Viridiplantae > Streptophyta > Magnoliopsida > Poales > Poaceae > Poa > Poa pratensis. The sequence continues at coordinate 88,669,924 of CAMZMU010000085.1, forward strand.
GTTGATCGACTGACCAAGGTTGCCCACTTTGTTCCTGTCAAGACCACTCATACCGGAGCTCAGTTAGCAGACCTGTATATTTCCAGAATAGTGAGCCTGCATGGTGTGCCTAAGAAGATTGTATCTGATAGAGGCACGCAATTCACCTCAAGATTCTGGAAATCCCTTCATGAAGCCCTCGGAACCAAGTTAGCCTTTAGCACAGCTTATCATCCCCAGACCGATGGCCAGACTGAGCGAGTGAACCAGATATTAGAGGACATGCTTCGCGCATGTGTTCTATCCTATGGTTCCAAGTGGGAAGATTGTCTTCCGTTTGCAGAGTTCTCGTACAACAACAGTTATCAGTCTAGTCTGCAAATGGCCCCTTTTGAAGCCCTTTACGGCAAGAAGTGTCGTACACCCTGAATTGGTCCGATACCGGAGAGAGCAAATTGTTCGGACCAGATACCCTCCGAGAAGCTGAAGAGCAAGTTCAGCTTATTCGTGAACGTCTCAAAACTGCCCAATCCCGTCAGAAGAGTTATGCTGACACCAAGCGCCGTGATCTCACTTTCAGTGTCGGAGATTATGTGTATCTCCGAGTGACACCCCTCAAGGGAATGCAGCGTTTCCATGTCAAAGGAAAGTTAGCACCAAGGTATATTGGACCCTTCAAGGTCATTGCTCGTCGAGGAGAAGTATCCTATCAGCTGGAGTTACCCCAGGAGTTAGGAGATTATCATGATGTCTTCCACATTTCCTTGCTCCGGAAGTGTCTTGAAGTTCCTGACCAGCCTGATGTTTTCAAAAACATCGACCACCTCTCCATCGACCTGAACCAAGACCTGACTTATCGTGAGAGACCCCTCAAAATTCTCGAAGAAGATGTTCGTGTTACCCGAAGACGTGCGATCAAGTTTTACAAAGTCCAGTGGACTAACCACTCTGAAGAAGAAGCAACTTGGGAACGCGAAGATTATCTTAGAAGCGAATTCCCAGACCTCCTTAAAACCTAAGCCTAGCAAATCTCGGGACGAGATTTATTTTAAGGGGGGAGGATTGTAACATCCCAAAATTATTATCAGGATTATATTCCAAAAATGAGAGCCAACAAAAACTTTTGTTGTTTATTGTATGTTAATTGCTTTTGTTACTTGAGATGTTGTTCTTGCTGTTTGTGTGGTGTTTGCACTAGTGAACACTAGTAAGAAGAAAGAAAACAAAATATAAAATCAAAGCAAGAAAAATAAAAGTGACAAGTTGTCACATAAAAATCTCCAAGTGACAACTCAATTATTTTCAAACCAAAGTCAGTGGAGATGTAATGTAAACACTCCCCATTTTGTTCCTACCACTTTCCCCTCTCAAATATTATTTTTGAACTAGTTTTGAAATTCTAAAATAAAAACAATTGAAATAAATTCAAATAACATAAACAAAGTACTATAAAAGAAAATGTTTCAAAACATTTTATTATTTTATGCCAATTTTTGTGGAGCTTCTGTACATTATGGGAAGGCCCCACAAATTTTTGCAAATTTTTCTAAAATGTTTAAATACCCTAATTAAATCCTAGAAAACCTTCTGGTTTTAACAGAAGGACTAAAACAGAAATAAAAAAAGAAGCAGAGAGGAGGCAGGGGGTTTTCTGCGAAAATGTCATCCCCTACCTCTCTCCCTCGCCCCGACGTGCCGCCGTGTCGCCTCCACCGTCGTCGCCGTTTCCGAGCCGCCCAGGCCCCCCCTGCGCGCGCCCGGAGCCTCTGCTGTCTCTGCACCGCAGGGAAGAAAACGGGCACCTCTCCCGTCGCCTTAACGCCGATGTTCCCCGACGACCGCCGCGGATGCATTGGACGGCGCCGAGCTAATTGGCCCCCGTCTCTGCTTCCCGACACGCACCACTCCTCTAGATGATTCTAGAACCTCGCCGGACCCCGTTAAGCCCCAAGCCGCCACGAGCCTCTGCACCCTCGCCGGGTAATCGCGAAATGGTCGCCGTGGACGCGCAATGGCCGCCGCCGTAGACCCCGACCATCGTGGACCGCCCCGAGCTATAAAAGCACCCTGAGACCTCACTGGAACACCACACCTCCCCTCGAGCTTTCCCTCGCCTCAATTTCGTCTGTGCACCGCCGGAGGGCAGTGCACTGCCGCACCCGACGCCGCCGTTGAGGTCGACACCACCACAACGCCACACCCTCCCATTCTTCCCTCTGACCCCTCTACGCTGTTGCCCAAGCTCACCGCACTCACCCAGGCTTCTTTTCCCTCTTTTTAGCGCACGGACGCGACCCCGAAGCTCCGCCGAAGTTGCTGCCCGACGCCGACGAAGAGCGCGACATCGCCGCCGTCGACAGAGACTTCCCCAGCAACTGCCGCTCGCACCATCGTCTTCCCCGAGCCGCCGCCGTCGATTCGCGTCATCGCCGCTTCCTCCCGAGCCCCTAGGTGAGAGATCCGTCCACCTCGCCGTCGCCGGCGCGGCAGCGCCGCTCGTTTTAGGTCGTCGCCGATGGCGACCTCCGTGAGCCGTTGGATCGAAGATCTACGGCCACGTACCGCTTCGTGTTAAGTTAGACTGCCATGTGGGTCCCACTGTCATAATTTTAATCTTTTCCCTCGCGCGCGTACCGTTTCGCTGAGTCACTGACGGGTAGGACCCACCCGTCAGGGATTTCAACATTATCCACAACAGTGGATTTTTCTAATTTGAATTCTCTGAAATTCTCAGTACTGATGTCAACTTTAAAATTAAATATCTCGAGATTTAGGAATCCAAATAAATCAAACTCAAATGTTCTGGAAAGCTTATGAAATTGTTTAACCAACACAATTGGTCTCATGTCATTTAATTAAATAATTAAAAAGTATTATTGAAAATGCCACAGAAGGTTTAAAATCTAAACTTGTTTGTTTCTGATACTCTGTTAGTCCAAATAATTCCAAACCAATTTTGCTAGCTTAGTACTGCCTTGTGTTAGCTCCCCTAATTTTGGTAGAATTAATTAAGTAGTATAATTGTGACTTTAAGATAAACCCTTCTGGACTAAAACAGACATTATGTTTATTGGTTGATCCAAATGAGTTAGGACCAATTTTGTTAGCTCACATATATCCATGTTTAGTTACCCCTAAAAGGGTTTAATTTTTGGAACAATATAATTTAATTGGTAGCTAAAACTTGATTATTAAGCTACTGGATTCAATCCAATGTGTAGGGAGTTTGGTAACTCCAAATGATCCAATTCAAATTGGGTTGTATTCTACACATCAGTGGCTTTCCATAGAATTTTAGTTTGTATTTTTGTGACCAACAGAACTCAAGTTGTGGAATTAAACATGAATAACTAGTTTCTGCCATAATTTGGACTTAATTAAATAATGTTTAATTCAATTTATTTGAAAACCAAATTGTGTGGTTTGATGTGTGCAGTAGCCAATTGTGATGTTAATGATGGTTATGTTGAGGTGATTGCTTGTATAGCTTAGTGATTGTTTGTATTGTTTGTTTGTTAATTAGACGAGAACGTTGTCGGATATATCGAGGAAGGAGAGTTTGCTGAATTTGAAGAACAAGAGCAAGATCACTTTGCCAAGCAAGGCAAGCTATTCTCTGAGCTTGCACTACCAACATATGCATCTACTTTCATAATATGTTTACTCTCAAAGCAAGATTTACAAAACCCATTTCAAAAATATATGGATATTATTTTGCCACCCTATGTAGTAGTTTATATAAAACTTTAGGATGGGAAAACAATGTTGTTTATTCAAAACTCCTTTGAAATGTCTTGTGAGTTTATGGAACGACGAGATGTCGGTGCTGTGTTGGAAAGGTGGAAAAATGGTGATGTTTGTGAAAAATGCACAGTGTCCTAGTACTATGGAAACCAATCCTACCCTGTGCGACCACATTTACCACATATGGGAAAAGGCGTAGTCATGTAGTTTGCTCTTATTAGTATGGGATACCTCATCGACGGAGATGACTCCGTTATGCATGAGGGGATGGTCCGAGGATCTACCCCCTGACCCGGGTCCTCACACAAGTTGGTGGGGAGGATAGAAGGTTCCACCATAAACCGCCGGACAAAACTATGAGTCCTCACACTTAGGGTTTCTGACGGGAAACCGGACTGGGTGTCGATGGAAAGTGTCATATGGGAAGGATCCTATACTAGCATGAGCAAATAAGAGGCTATGGCCGGCGGCTTACTTCGCATACACCTGGTATGGCGAGACGTGGCAGACACGATGAGTTGCCGGATGGATGTGGGTTAAAAGCGTGCTACCTCTGCAGAGTGTTAAAAACTATTCGAATAGCCGAGTCCTCGGATATGGACAATTGGGAGACTGTCCTAAGACCTTGTGCAAGTTTTAAAAAGGTTTTGAGTTTTTAAAAGAAAAATGAAGTGGAGATTGTTTCCTACACCTATACCAACGGATCGGTATGAGGTGGTGGAGAAAGTGGACCATGACGGGCTATGGTCGGGAAAAAGGAGAGTTTTGGAAAAACAGATGAAAACGGTGACTTCTTTAAAGATAGTTATAAAACTCTTCTTACCTTTTTCAATAAAGATATAGAGATGTTTTAAATAAGAAAAGTTGTCAACTAAAATAAAACTGGTGCATACTCATGTTGGGATAGTTTGCGAGTACATTCAAATGTACTCATATTGGTTTCGTCCCTGGCTATTGTCCTAGCCAGACTACGAGGAGGAACACTACGCAGAGCAGGAATATGGCGACTTCTACGCCAACTAAGGATCTCCACAAGTCAGCTGCCTGTCGGGTCGTCATCGTTAGAATATGATGTCGATTACGCCGTAGCTTCCGCTGATATATTTGGTTTGGCCCATGAAGGCACCTATGTAAGAACTTGGTCTAAATGACCATTTATGTAAGACTTTCTATTCGGTACTGTAATGGATGTAAACTTTGGTATCCAATTCGGATTATGTGCAACGACAGACTGATCACGGGATCGTTGTGTTAAGCATAATCGGGTATTTCGGACAGCTAGTCCGGGGTCCCCACAGACTTGGTATCAGAGCCATCCTGACTTTAGGAAACCTTAGTTAGCATGGTCGTTTGTCAAATGTTACAAAAAGATGAGTTTCTAAAAAGAAAGGAATGAAGTATTTTCGAAAATTGCTTACCTCCAATCCTCTTACTCATGCAAAATTTTACTCTCATTAAATGTTACATTTTCCTTAGTATCCCTAAAATTTTGTACACCTCTCATTAAGTTTAAAATTTGACTCACTTGTTGCCCTACTATATTAAAATTTTGATTTACTTGTCATCTAACTAACTTAAAATTTTGCTTAAAAACTGTAGATGGCACTCCACTGGACCGAGTTCGTTCAGCTGGAGAAGGACAGCAAGCTGACGTTTGAGAGGGACTTGTTCGAGTTGACCAAGCTGTTAGGTCGCCCCGCTCCAGAGTTTGAGGGAGCTCAGATTGATGTTCACGGTGTTGGAAGGCTGAGCTGGCTCATCAGATCGTCAGTTCGCAGGAACATCAAGTCTCCCAATTCCCGGACTCATCTTCACCACCAAGGAGGCCACCTGGGTTGACGGTCTCTGTACTGCTACACAGAGGATGCTATCCCGACTTTGTGAGGAGCACAAGGCGGAGTTAGTAGACTCCCGGTTCCGGTTCTACGGGAGGCGCAACTGTGATGGACACCCTACTCCTTCACCTTACCACCCGATGTTTGGGAGCTACATCATGGACATGGAGATCTTACTTCAGTGCACTCAGGATGATCTGTTGCGCACTAGGATTCAGCTCCACTTCGACCGCGAGTCGCTCGTTGAGCTTCGCGAGAACGAGATGAAGCTGATGGTGGAGAAGGTTGCTCTTCTCAGGAAGAGGGCCCAGCTGAGGAAGACTATCGTGAAGCTCCGCACGAAGGTGGCAGAGCAGGATGGACTGATTGAGGATCTTGAGCACCATACTGACGAGATGGAGGAGGAGGGCGAGGATCTCCGCAAGGAGAACGACGCTTTCCTCAGTGACGATGATGACTTCGTGGAGGAGATGGACTGTGAGGAGGAGGATGATGAGGAGGAGTTAGTTGACGAGGAGGAGGAGCCACTCGAGCCAGTTCTCGAGGATGAGGAGGAGGATCCCGAGGAGCCAGCCTACCAGTCAGATGCTGACGTGTTAGAGCTGGAGGTTCCACCTCAGTAGGCGAGTGACTTGATCACTACCGCAGGATTAGGTTGACCCCCTATAGCTAGTCGAGTAGTAGCAGTGGTTCTTTTGGAAACCAGATGTTATGTTGTAAGCTTGAGGTTGTAAGCTTGATGTTGATGTGAACTCTTTGATGTATTGTTTGTGAAATATAAGTATGTTTGTCTTGTTTAAAATTGTGTGAACTATTTTCATATAACTCTTAGGATTAATCAACCGCTTGAGAGATCATCTTTTCCCTTAGTCGAACTTTTCTTGCCTTGTCTCTTATACCCGGTGTGCTTCAGGATGCCACCCCGTCGCAGCAATGCGGAAGGATCAGGATCAGCACCACCACCACCGGACCCAACCCCCACCCAACTTCTCGCACTTATCATGGAGGAGCGTGAAAATGCCCGGCAAGAGCGCCAAGCTCATCTCGCTGCCTTACAACAACTCGCAGCCGCTTACAATAACAACAACAACAACAACAACAACAACAACAATGGTGGTAACGGCAATGGTGATGGAAACCAGCGATCTACCTTGGGTGATTTTCAGAAGACCAACCCACCCACCTACTCCAAGGGACTTCACCCACTAGAAGCCGATGATTGGCTTCGCACCATCGGCAATAATCTTGAAGTTGCTGCTGTGGGAGAAAATGAGAAAGTGCTGTATGCAACCCACTATCTCGCTGGACCTGCAAGAGCTTGGTGGGGACTACCAAGACTCTCCAGCCAGCTGGTCATGTCATCAACTGGGCTGAGTTCCAGGAGAAGTTCCGTAAGAAGCATATTCCTTACGGACATTGAGAGGAAGAAGGATGAGTTCCGCAAACTGAGGCAGGGAAGTAGAGATGTGGTCGGTTATCTTGAGGAGTTTACCGACTTATCTCGGTATGCTCCTGATGACACCGACAAGGAAGAGAAGAAGATGGAGCGTTTCATGAGTGGACTTCATGATGAACTTCAGTGTGCTTTGGTTATCCATGACTTCCGTGATCTGGAGTCACTTGTGGACAAAGCCATCCAGCTGGAGACCAAGCGCAAGTCGATGTATGAAGGTCGCAAGAGGAGGATGAATGCTCAGGAAGGCTCGAGCAGCCAGAAACCTCGTATCTTTCAGCAGAACACCAGGCCTGCCTATCGTCCACCCCAAGCTCCACCCCAAATTACCCTAACCGCCCAAACAACTTCAACCGCCCCAATGACAATAACCGTCCCGGAGGAAACTTCAACAACTTCACCCGCAATCCCAATGTGATCTGCTTTGAATGCGGCAACAAGGGTCACTACTCCAAAGAATGTCCCAATCCCAAGAGGAATGTCCAGCGCCCCAATGCGCCGGCACAGAACAATGGTCAAGGCCGCAATGGAAATGGAAATGGCAAGAATGCCGCACCTCGCGGAAATGCTGCTGTTGCCAAGGGTCGTCTGCACCACATCAATGCTGAAGAAGCTCAGGATGCTCCGGATGTTGTGCTGGGTACGTTCCTTGTCAACTCAGTACCTGCAACTGTTCTGTTTGATTCTGGTGCTACCCATTCATTTGTTACCCAAGAATTTGTTGCTAAGGGAGGTTTAGTTAAGAGCCTCTTACCCAAACCCATGGTCATCCAAATCCCAGAATCCACCGTAGAGACCCAGATGTTTTGCTCCGATGTACCCCTTGAGATCAAAGGAGAGAAGTTTCCAGTAAACTTAATTGTTCTGGGAACCCAAGGCATCGATGTTATACTCGGTATGAATTGGTTAGCCAAGTACCATGGTCGGATTGACTGTGCCAGAAGAGCTGTATCCATCACCACCGACAAAGAAGTAGAAGTGGAGTATGTGTCTAAAACTAGTCAACCTCACCCAGGCTGCCATGAGAGCATAGCTCGACCCGCCCTAGATGAGATCCGTGTTGTTCATCTGTTCAAGGATGTTTTCCCAGAAGAATTGCCTGGTATGCCGCCAGATAGGGATATTGAGTTCATAATTGAGCTTATTCCAGGAACATCCCCCATATCCCAAAAGCCTTATCGGATGAATCCGGAAGAACTGGTTGAGTTGAAGAAACAGTTGGCTGATATGCTAAGCAAAGGTCTTGTCCGCCCAAGCGCTTCACCATGGGGATCACCCATTATTTTTGTGGACAAGAGAGACGGTACCACACGCCTGTGTGTGGATTATCGCAAGCTGAATGACGTGACCATTAAAAACAAGTACCCTCTTCCCAAGATCGAGGATCTGTTCGATCAAATGAACGGAGCCCGAGTCTTTTCAAAGATCGATCTTCGGACAGGTTACCATCAGTTGAAGATCGAGAGAGACAGATATTCCCAAGACCGCCTTCAAC